>RWJN01000190.1:41933-57599 GCA_004332605.1 Steccherinum ochraceum | reverse complement strand
ACATCGGAGTTCGAATTTGGCGGGGGCATTGCCCCTCCCCAGTACTACCGGAGTCAAGATCGAACGGTATGCAGAGAGGTGATTATTCCAAGGCGACAGTAAAAACGCGTGCAGACAAGGGGTCCGGGAAATTACACATGCGGTTTCATTTCTTTGCTTGCGCGAGCAGCTCCTTCGCATCATCTCCGGCAACTAGGAACGGACGAGTCAGATGGTATATCAGATCTCAAGGCACGTTCATACTCACTATTCAGTAATAGACTTTGTGAATCAAGCATGACCCGGTTGCCAGAAGCCGCCAGCAGGTTGGCAATGTCGCGTGCTGCTTCCAGCCTTCGCAATTGCAGGAAGCCCTTGTTCGACCTCATGGCCTCGCCAATGAGTTCGGCACTTCGGGCCTCACCCTGTGCCCGGACGATGATAGACTACACAAAAGTGTGATTTAGGACGACACAGGAAAGGCAATCATAGTAGCAGGCACTCACCTGCTTCTCTTGTATTGCCTGGTCAACCAAGAAGGCGGCGCGGAACGCAGTTTGCTGTGCGACCTATTACATGTGTCAAAAAGCTGCAGCTTTGGGTAGTCTGCAGCGCGTACGCACCTGCTTGGCTTCAACAGCATGCGTGAACTCCGGTGAAAAGGCGACGTGTGTAATTGAGACATCATCCATTACAAGGTTGAAGCGCAGTGCTCGGCGGACCAAGTTTTCGCGGACCAAACGTGATACCTAAGTCCTGTCGTAAGTATTATGATGTCTATCTGAGACAAAGCGACGCACCATCTCTCGTTGTGTAATCAGCTGGCTGGCGTTGAACTGAGCAACCACACTTTTCAGGACCTCGTTGACAATGGAAGGCAGCACGCGTTCGTCATAGTCGGGTCCTAGCTCCCGATAGATATCGGGTAGTTTCGATGGACTGGGCCTGGACAACACACGGCAGGTAATGTTCACCATTTGGAGATCTGAATTACCGGAGTTGTCAAGCATTGACCTTGCACCCAAACTGCATCATGCGCACCTTTTGTTCCAGTCAAGCTGGCAATGCTACGTGGCTTGGCGCGGACGTCGAACACAATCGGTGTCTCAAACCATGGTATCTGTGTGAAGGGTTAGAGTACAGTCTGCCTTTCATAAAATCACTACGCACTCTGAGATGTGTCCCTTCGGGATAAATCTCCTGCGTGACGCCATGCAAACTATCAAATGTCTCGTTAAGTTTCTAGACTTGTGAATGCACGGAAACGATGTATTTACCGGGTGTACTTGATAGCACGATGACCTCCATCAACTAAAACATGCAATAGCGTCAGTGTGCAGCATTGGGGCAGAGAGGTCGTACGCACCATTGAACAAGCTCGCGCTCAGCAGCAGACCGCCCCCGACCAAAGCGACCAAAGCTCCTCCTCCAGCGAATAGACCTCTTCCACCGCCAGGAATACGAGGACCCCCGCCGCTTTGCTGGCTTGCTTTCTGTAATTGCTGCGCGAGCCGTCTGAATGCCTCAGGTCCGTTCATGTTCATGGTCGTGCGGGATGGTGGCGAGAGCGAGCAGTGCGTAATGAGAACTCGGCCGGCGCATCACCAGCGACGCACGCGGGCGCTAGGCAAGGGCGCTAGCGTGCTTTGATCGGGATGCAGTCGCGGCAATTGCCGGCGCTGCTTGACTTTGAACTGCCTGGAGCTGCTCGGCGCTCGCTGGTCTTGGAACCCAGTTCGCACTCTCTACCCCCTCAAAACCCTCAAAACACGACATTGCCCAGAGACCGCTCTCTCGGGCTGATAAGGCGAGGTATGTGCATCCCTGCATCCATCTCCTTTGCTATTTCAGGTCCTCACTTCTGCCGCGAGTCTTTAGCTACACGTAAACATGATCGACACCGTCCATGAGTCCCTCAGCAGCATCGTGCGTACTGCCTCTAATCTGAGACTGCCAATGGCCCGGACTGACGCGTCAACTGAAGCTAGGATGGATGTCTATTGCCTGCTGGTTAGCTTATTTGACTTTGACTGGCCTCGTGTTACTCATGGTCCCACCTTTACCAGGATTGTGGTCTATTCGCCCCAGATCCTTGAAAATTACCAGCTGCAGTCCGGCGAGGGCCTGAGCGTGTTCTTCGTTATTATCTGGCTCATAGGCGACCTCACCAATCTCTTCGGAGCCCTGCTCGCGGGCCTTCTGCCCACCATCATCATCCTTGCGGCGTATGTGCGTGATTTTCTCATTTTTCACGATGACGTAGTTTCCGGGACTGACAATGTCAAGCCAGTACTCGACCTGCGACTTGATCTTGCTATGGCAAATTTACTACTACCGATGGAAAGCCTCCAAGCGCAGTGTTTCTCCCTTGGTATCGGACGTTTCGGTTCCACCTGGTCCGGCTTCGGAGAACACTCCCCTGCTGCCTACCGAAAATGTTACAGACAACGCACACAAGAGACCGTCTTTATTGTCTCAATTCATCAGATACTCAGCAGCAGTCCTCTTTGTATTAATGACTGGAGTCGCAGCCTGGGCCGTTGACCAGCACATTCACAGGGGCGAGCCTCGCACCCAGCCTGAAGAAGTTGTGGAGTGGAGAAGCCAGCTCCTGGGATGGATCAGTGCCGTAATGTTCCGTGCGTTTACCTTGTCATTCAGTGTAGCTTTCGGGTGCTGATAACGAGAGAAGTTGGTGCTCGTGTTCCTCAGATACGTGCGTTCCCCACCTCTATTCATTCGGGAGTAGCTTTTGGGCGACTGACACAATACCCAACAGTCAGAAATCTGGAAACGAAGTGCGAGGGGCTGTCTCCAGCGCTGTTCATGTTCTCGATCGCTGGAAATACCACGTATTCGCTGTCTATCCTCGCGGCGTCCATGGATTACCACCATCTCTTCGCGAATGCATCCTGGCTTGCAGGTAAGTCGCTCCCATGTGCAAAGCTATGGTATCAGGACTTAATGATTGGTCTGTGTTCCGTCGCGCTGTTAGGGAGCGGATTGACTGTCTTCTTGGACATCTTCGTAAGCAAATCATTCACTTTGACCAATTCCATAACCGGCCGCCCCTGCCGTTTCTCGGTTTACATATGCTGAGTATGGCTTCTGTCCAGGTACTCCTGCAGTTCTTCTACTACCGGACGGTCGATCGTCCTTTGCCCTCTTCGGGTGAGTCCCTGTCATAAGCAGAAACCAGATACCTAGTAGACGGCACGCAAGTACGCGTGCTGGCAGGGATGGTCAATGTAGCAGCTGTGTGTAGATCTGTGATTGTTTTATTGTGCATCGCGCGTCAGCCGACGCAACACGCCCCCGCACGCCCCGCGCATCCCTTGATCAATGGAGAGCTAGTCGACCAGGGGAGGCGGACTCTTTCCTGTTGTTCTGATGTGAAGTCAAAAGCTAAGCGATGCGCGTGAGAGAACGCTGGCGGCAGGATAGAAAAAACATCGTTTGGGTTTGAGTGGCGAATCGTCGCTTTCTGGCCAACTTTATAGTCAGCTGGCGCATCTGCCTCGTTGTCCTCCTCGTGCCCGAGTTCACCCATCCGCCGTCCCACGTTGCAGGTCACCACCAGCTCGAACACGCCATTCGCGATGGACACACCGCCCAGGCAGGACATGCTTCCGGCCTCGTGTCCCTCCACGATCCTGCGGGCAAACAAAACCTCTTTATCAAGCCTCGATCGCTAACCCGGTTTTATATGAACCACCATGTCTTCCGTCCTCCGTACCCTCCCCGTCCCCCGTCCCCCACACACGACCCTCTCGAAGGGCCGTAGCAGGCTGCATCGCTGACCACAGTGCGTACGCTCATCCATTGTTCTGCCAGTACAATACCTGACGAGGCTGTAGCACCTCGCACCTTCGACACCCGTTTCAGGTCGTATTTGCATTCCTCAGCCACATCAAACTAGTCGCCTTGCAGGGCGCAACCCGTTTGCTCCAAGCCTCTCCTCGCCGTCTCGCCCATTAAGGTGACGTTCCGTTAGTTCACCCTCGTTCCGTCCCGGCGACTGAACTGGCCAGACGCTGGTGCAGATTCCTACCACCTTCGGAGCATATGATGCACCGGCTTCCGTCTCTTCAAAGACCTCGCATCCCGACGGAAACTCGCCCAGTACCCCCTTCCATGACCTCCGCCTCCCTCGCTGCCCCGTCAGCCAGGTCGCCTGCATCCTTTACCTGGACCTTCGATCAAACAAACTCGCCCCCGCCGTATTACGACGAACCGGAGACGCGTAAAGAGGACGCCACAGCGAAGGATGAGGATTGCGGGAGTTTTTACAGAGGACCGGCATCGTTCTTTTCCCAGTCGGAACCCGCGCGCATTCCTACCATTGACCCTGCACGGCATGCAGGAACTCGCCGACCTGCTTCCAGCAATCTGTCAATCCCCCATCTACGAGAAGCCCTGAGCAGCCTCGAATCGAAGATGGCGACGCTGTTGTCCGAACGAGACGAGATTGAGTCTCGCCTGGAACAAGCCGTCCGTCTGCAGTCGCCGGTTCACCGCCTACCCAACGAGTTGCTGGCGTCAATCTTCATCATTGGCGTGTTGACCGCGGAGGAAGAGGATTCGCTCATGCTCAGTGCACTCATGCTGGTATGTCGTCACTGGAAAGACGTTACCCTCGCTACACCCATTCTGTGGTCGCGGATCGTGGCGGGGACTCGCCATTCTGTGGATAAGGCTCGGCGAAAGCTGGAACGATCACAATCCGTCCCTCTACACGTGTTGGTCGACTTCAGTCCGCGTATGGAGCATGGAACGGTTACGACAGAGAGCATCGTGAACACCATGGATCTCCTCTGTTCCTCGATATGGAGATGGGAGTCATTCCGGCTTACAATCCCCAACCGTCCTCAGGCGCACGCCGCTCTATCTCGTTGCAGAGAGGAAGCGCCTCTGCTCGAGACCCTGTCCATCCACATCTTGCATTCAATGCAAGAAGACCATTATTCACATGCCCCCCTCCCACTCTTCGCAGGACACATTCCCCGTCTATCTTCCTGTTCGATCACTTCCTTCAATTTCGGCTGGGATCAGAAGCTTCTCACCGGGCTTCGCGTTCTCAAACTGGGAGGGTATTGGAACGGGTTCTCGCCCTCCTCTGATATCATTCTCAACATACTCCGAGCATGTCCCAAGCTGGAGGAGTTCGCTCTGCGGAATATGTCAGACGTCGAGGCTGATCGCTGTGTGGTGACTGAGACCGCTGCAGACGGCTCAGAGAAAGCCACGCGTTCTAGTGACGCGAAGGCAATTCATTTACCCCGGCTGACCAGCCTTTCATTTTATTATGCTGGCATCGCGAGGACGCATACTATCATGAGCGTGTTGTCCCTTCCCGCTCTGGAGAAGGTCGAACTATGCTTCCTGGACGACGTCTCGCCAGTCATCGAGCATCTAAGGCGGCAATCGTTGACGTACCTTCCCCTCAAGCACCTGCGCATCGAGTCCAGTTTCTTCAGCGAGCTGAAACTTGTGAGACTGTTGCACAGGCTGCCTTCCCTCACGTCGTTGGAGCTGGTTGATGTAGAAGACGCGTCGTCGCATCTCTTCAAGGTGAGATTTCTCGTTATATGCGGTGTCTCGCCTGATATTGACGAGTGTATGTTTAGAGTATGTCGACGCCAGCAGGCGCGTCAACATGGATCTGCCCCAAGCTTGCACACCTTGTCCTAGAAGGATGCACCGCCTTCGACTGGGACTCCCTCCGATCCTTCGTCGAATCCCGACTTCCCGCCCACTCCCGCGCCTACCCAACACAACAACGCACCTCCGTCTCCTCCGCCAGCCAACAAGCATTCCTCACTCCCGAACAGTTCCACGCCTCCGCCCTCTCCTCATCCTCCGCGTCTGCCTACGCCGCTCGAGCGCAGATCTTGGCGCACGCTCCCGTCACCGCTCAGCCGCGACCAGGCTCCGTCTGGCCTCAACGACTGGACTCCATCGATCTCGTCCGGTGCCATCAGGTCACGAAAGAGATGGTGCAGTGGATGCGGATGTACGTCTCAGAGGTCAAGTGCGAGACTGCGAAGAATGTATGGGGCTGAGAGTACCCGCTTTGCTTCTGATGTTTCTGGATATTGGTTTTTACGACTCCGTACGATGTTATCATGACTTTGATACCCCGGGTTGTGTGTCAAGAGCATATGTTTATTCGGTTCTCGTCGTAGTGGATTTAGACATTTGAATACACGTTGTAATTTCAGTACCATAGTGATGTATCTATACCTACGTAACAGTCCTTCCCTAGACCGTCAGCATGGACCAGGATGATGGCGCTAGTCGCGTTACGCAGCCATGCAGATGACATTGAGGCCAATAGCTGTAAGGTATTGGGAGCATGCATATGATCGTTACCACCACATCGGTGCCGGTGCGTGTCAAGGAAATACGGCTTCTCGAGCTTTCAAGATCGATCTCGTCAAATGTGTATACATGAAGCTTTGAAGATGATCTGGAAGAACGATACGGATAGCATCCCAACCGTTTAATGTCAAGAGTAGTATACAGCAAAAGTGTTGAGAAGAAAAGAGTTGTATAAGTGAACAAGAGTTGCAGCAAAACACTCCCTGGCGGGGAGTCGAACCCCGCTTTCGCGCGCGCCGCATCATGACAGGCGCGTGTACTAACCGATATACTACCAGGGAATTTGAAAGAATGTTCTTATATAAATCAATGATCTTTGTCACCGCAGTAGACCACGAAGATGAAGTTTCAAACTCCAGTACTCGCTAACTACGACCCGGACCATGACATCCTCAACCATCGTCCTTTCCATCTGTTCTCCATCGGAGCTATCATCTACAGCAAATATCTCTGCATGGCGTCCTTGACCACCTGTCCACAGTTGCGCGACAGTCTGGAGCTTCAGGTGGAGGGAGGCGAGGGTGACCCAGATCGAAAGCTTAAGCTTCACAGAGCATTTATAACGCCTATGGGACGTCAACTTTCTCAGTACAAGACTCTTCAGGAATTCGGGAATGTCTTGCTCGCGATAGTCAAAAGTTAGTCACGTACTGCCTTGGACAGTGCCGACGTCATGCTAACGATCTCTTACAGGGCATAGATCTCTCGTGGACCAGGGAATCCTTCATCGTGACTTTAGTCCCTGGAATGTGTATATTTATGACACAGACGCTCCTGGACAGGAAAGCGTGCCTCAGGGAGGCGAAGGCTTCATTTCCAACTTCGACGCGGCAATATTTCAAACTGAGATGGCAGAAATCACGGGAACCATCAGTATCTCGGTGAGAAGTCTACCTCTACTTATGTTCACAAGAAATGTTTCTCACTCTTAGGTCTGAGGTATATAGGGGATCGTTCCTTTCATGGCAACTGAGGTCTTGGGTGAATACGTGGCTGAGAAACCAGCAGTCAAGCGCCAAGCGTACCACGACTTAGAGTCTCTTTGCTGGGTGATACTTTACAGCGTACAAGTCAGATTCGTGGAGGACGGTCCTCGGTCCTCGTCACCACAAGCCAAGAAAGCACGGGAGAGATTGAAAAGTGAACACGAACCCGTGTTCGACGCTACGTCCAGCAGAGCGACTATCCTGAATAACCGGATCGTCTTCGTCAAACCCACAGACATCTCGGGCACAGGCCTTGACGAAGTCCTCACGCTGGCCAACGAGACGGGTTTGCGCTCGTTTATCAACGTTCTATACAAGTATCTGAAGGCCCAAGTTGACCGATACCATGCCTCAACGCCGACGGTGCATCTTGCTCCTCCCGGAGGATCCCTCCTCGCTGAGCTCGACATGCAGGTGACCGCACAGTTGGCCCCGCCTACTGCACTCATGGAAGGGAAGCTCACCCACGATATCCTTGAGAAGCTGGCGAGGGGGCTCCTCCAAGTCTTGGATGGTTGATAATATGACTGTACAGTCGTTGACGAGTGGCTTATATAGTGTTGAGAATGGAGTCTAGAATGTAGAGACATCTTGAAGAAGCATCGTGAACCCTCAATACACAGAACCCTCAATACTCAGAACCCTCAATATACAGAATCTGAATTCGAATAAACCTCAGCCAGATCAAGCCCTCTCGCCCTTCTCAGCCGTCGAAGCGATCCCAAATTTCATCTACATCGCGGTACCGCCTTCCCATACACAGATCCCCAGCTAACTTGCCAAGAAAACTATCCGACCATTCCTGACGGACTGTGAACTCTCGAATGACTAGCGATTGTAAAGTCGTAGCGGTGACTTAGGGAGCATGCAACAACATTCGCATGGGCATCAACTTCGATCACGGCGTTCAGCACAAAGAACCATCAAACATCGCGGCGTGAAGGCAACAACGTGCTGGAAAACACGCCTACCCAACTGAGAGCGATCATCACCACGTATACGAGGTTTCCTCCTAAGATATCGTGCTCCTTCGAGATTGCGAAGAGGATGGTAGATAGCAGTGGCCCCAGCGCTGCGCAGAGACTGTAGACGATCTAGAGACTGATCAGATATCATTCTATTGTTTTCCGAGAATCAGCTCACCTGAGAGAGCCCGTTAGTCCGGGGAAGGGATTCGGGGTTTGGCGCAGCGCGCGTCACGAAAGTATACATACAACCTACGGCAATCCATGAGTACAACAACGCGACGCAGAAACAACAACTTACAATACCCCATGAAAGACAACACAAACACCATCGCCTGCACCACAACCATCAGCGCAACGACCCACCCCGCCCGAGCCGCCCCGTCCACTCTCCTCGCCAGCCAATTCATCCCAGGCATCATCGCATACAACACCCCGAACGCCCCCATGCTCACGCCAAACAACCTCTTCGGATCCACCCTGCGATTCACGCGCACGAAGAACAACGCTTGGAAGGAGCCGTGGAACAACCCCATGAGGGCCATGGAGAGCCCGATGAGGTGAGGTTCGAGCCCGAGTCCGCCGCAGGAGACGGGGGAGGCGAGGAAGAGGGAGGTGAGGGCGTAGAAGGAGGAGGTGAGGAGGACGATGATGGCGTAGTTGAGGAAGGTTACGATGAGAGTGCGGGTCCAGTAGAAGCCTTCCGATTGTGAGGCGGCGGTTGATGAGCCTGAGGAGGTGGTGGACGTCGATGAGGAGCTGAATGATGAATGTCGAGATAACGTCCTTGAACCGGAGGATGTTTGTGAGTCGGAGCTCATTGTGCCGTATGAGGATACACGCTTCATGTCTGATATCTGTGACCGGGTTGAGTCATGCAATCATGACGAGAACAACGATCACTCACTTTATTCGGCAGAACCGGAATAGCGAAGAATGCTACCATAGGGACAACAGCCGCTGCCAAACAAGGCAGCAAATACGGGTACTCTTTCCACACGTTCGAAGTAAACACGCTCGGATACTGCTCAGCAGGATGCTGCAGCATCCCTCCCACAAGCGGTCTACAGGTACACAAACCACACTTCATCAGCTCCAACTCACCAACCCACCAACGCAACCAAAGACACTCACGCAACCGTCGACCCCACCGCCCACACAATCGGCACGCACGAAAACGCCCTCGCCAGCAGCTCATCGTCCCCTCCAGCGATCTCCCCAATCATCGTCTTCACCGTGCCCGCGTTCGCATTCAGCGCCCCTTGCAAGGCCCTGCTGATGATGAGGGAGGGCAAGGTCTTGGAGAACCCGAAGCAGGTGAGGGAGAGTGCGACGCCGAGTGCGCCTAGGCGTAGGACGCGGGGGCGGCCGTAGGTTTGGCCGAGGTGCGTCCACTGCAGGACGGTGAGTGCTTCGGTGAGGAGGGGGAGAGCGTCCTGTAGGTGAATAGTCAATCTGCGCTCTTCTGAATTTATGGTCCCAAGAAGGTTACGTACGAAAAGACCAGAGTAATATCCTATCTTTGAGGTATCTCCATGTACAAGATCCAATTCTGCGACAAGCTGCGATACAAAACCAATCAGCTCAAACGAGAGAGGACACTACACCCTAAGCAGTCGGACATACCTTGGCAATGAACGGATACACGACCGTGCACGCCACCGGCTGGGTAAAATACGCCAACAACAACACCCCCAGCTGTGCTTTGGGTAATCCACGCTTCGTCAAGTTCAACAGTGGCGCATCTTGCTCTTCATCGGCCGCGGGGTATCGGTTTTTGAACGCCATGCAATCTGGTGTTCACTGCTGGGCACAATCCGAGAGTTAGTTAGGCTTGGGCTTGGGCGAGACCCGACGCAGCTGGTTATATACCCGTGGAGCTGCGTCCATTCCTCAACGCTCCAGGTCCAGCTCCAAGCGAGCCTTCCTTCATAGCTGAACGGAAGGCTGACATTGGACAGTGAAGTTGGAGGAGAGGCCGGTATGAACGCATCCAGGACCGATGTCAAGAAGTCAACGTCTGCACGACAACTTCTCTGGTTCGGTAACGAGTCAGCGACTCCAAAGCAAGGTCGAGAAGATTTTTCCAGAGGTTCGCTGTTCTTCCTAGAAAGCAGAAAGCAAGAGCGAAGTCAGTGAAGGAGCTCGAGTAAGAGCCAACTAGGAAGATTGACAGCGCACCTTCAGACACTCGTTCGGTCGCATTACCCTGCCCGCCATCATGCGTAACATCGGGAATACTTTCAAATAGAAGCTCGGAAGAGAAGCTTCGAGCTCGTACTTACAGTGGGGCTGCCGTGCGCCACACAACCACCAAACAAGCCATCGTCATTCCACCAGTCATCGAGGATGCGCGCGCGTCACACCAGCAAACACGCCCCACCCCCAAGTGCCGTCTCACGACATCGTCATTACAAACACGATATTACAACAGCACACACACCTGCCAGCTCACGTACAGTCCGACTCCAGTCCGTAGCAATAGGAATACGAAAAACTTGAAGCAACCAAGCACATCTAAAACAAATCAGCACACCTACACCTACACCTTACTCGTCTCCTTATGGATCTCCAACCCCGGCGGCGCACCCATCGCTACAAACACAAACCCCCACAATCGTCAGCTCACGCCACCCCCAAAAAACACAGAAAACACAGAAAACGCAAAATGCTCACCATCCTTAATCCCCTGATAAAATATGAACTGCCCCGCAACCAAACCCGCCGTCATGATCATCCTCGGGCCCAACCCCGCGAACAGGCCCCGGAACCCTGCTTGCTGCGCGAGCACTTTCAGGCGGTGCGGCATTGAGCCGGTTGGGCCGTGCCCTTTGTTGATTTGGGAGAGGAGGGTGTCTGCTGGCTGCAAAACCGCACATATCCGATCCTTGTGAGTAAATGTGTGGTGAAAGAGGGAAGGGAAGAGGGAGAGGGGAGAGGGGAGGTGGAAGATGGAAGGAAGGGCTTACGTGACTGAGAATGGCAGCAGCGAACCCAGCGACGACACCGCACGAGAGCGTGATCCCGAGGTTGGACGCCGAGCTGAGCGACTTGCGTTTCTCCTCCGTCATCGACCGGTTCACCAGCTCGTGGCACAGCTCGTTCACCGTGAACTGCCCAATCGCGTACGGGATCTGTCTGGTAACATACAAGTACGAGATTGGCGACGACGGTCAGTACGGAACTCGCGCAAAAAACAAATGCGGAGAGGAACGTACTTGCATAAGATGGGCAAGAACCCAGCGTACAGCCCTCTGAACCCTTCTTCCCGACTCATCCGCGCGAACCCAGAGACCAGACCCGTCGCATACCCGCGCTCCGAGACCAGTCGTATCCGGGTGGCTTCCAAGGGTGTCAACAGGATGTCGGCGAAGAACCTGGGCAAGTAAAGCGAAATTAGTTTCAGTGCTGTAATTAATCATGGAATTGCTACTATCGCCGCCTTTCGATGTAACGATAGAGGCGGGGTAACGATAGGGACAGAAGCTGAAGAAGGCAGAGACAGGGATGTAGGAAGGCAGACGTACTCTGCGATACTGGCCGACCCGAGATAGATAGCTGTGCGGTATTTGACAGCCGTATCCTGGTCGCCTGCGATTTGGACCAACTGCTTCTTCCAATACTCGTATCCAGCGAACTTGGCACCTCCCTAACGAACGTTCCAACGTTCCAACGTGAGGCGGGGCAACATACACAAGACGTGAGAAACCGTGAAAAGCGTACCTGGACGAGATACCCCACAGCCGTAGGCCCAAAACCGGTGAGCAGCGCAGCAGCGCCTTCGTTGGCGACGATGCTACGCCCGCCGGATAAGAGCGAGTGGCGGGCGAGCGCGGGGTCGACTTGTATTCGGGTCTTGACGACGTCGATGGGCGTCATGGCGCCGTGTGTTATTCTGTGCACAATGCCATTTGAGATAAGGATAGGTGGACAAGGAGATGAAGGACGCACGTCGCGCATAATGCACCTGTGCGTTACGCATCATGGGTCTTGTGTGAGCACAATGCAAATGGGAGTGGGGAATGAAGGTTGCTAAACGCACCCGCAGTGAAGAACGAAGTATAATCCCTCGCTGTGAACTGAGGCACCACGAAAGGGTGGTTCGCTACTACGCTGCCCTTCTCCGCGTCCGTCGTCGTTTTCGAACCCATGTTCTAGAGTAAACCACCAAAGTCGTCAAAAAAGAAAAGAGATAGAGAATTGCTGTCGTTGGGAGGGGGGCGATAGCGACCAGGACGGGTTTTATGAGGAGAGAAAGAGAGGGCGGTCGGGCATAGTCGGTCTGTCTGCCATGCAGAGGCGTTTGGGACTATGATGAAGGGAGGGGGGAGTAGGGACACTACGTCATCGACGAGTGTGCGCAGGGGGGAGTCGTGTGAGGGCAGCACTATCTAGCCGACCGCCGTGTCAAGCCGTGTGTGTCCGTCGGGTCCGTCGGGTCCGTCGCCGTCGACTCTCCTCTCATCGACATCATCGGACACCTCGAAGTTGTAAAACTGGCACACGCATCGGACGATAGGAAGAAGGTGTCGCATCTTATTACTTTGTTTGATTACTTTGGGGTATACACGGGAAGTCCACAACAACGAGATTGAGCAGAAGATGGAGATGAAGGATAACTCTGGCGATGACGCACGGTGTACCACGACGAATCCATCAAAAGAAACCTATAGCTAGAAAACCGAGGGGAAAGAATTCGAACGAGGCCCAGAAAAAGAGAATAAGTCAGAGAGAAAACAAGGAACGATAACCTCAAGGAGCGTGGTTCGAATCCTACCAATAAGATTCGTCTAGAAAGGATCGACCGTATGTATGTGCTACAAGACTACAAGATTATACCATGAGAAGAAAGAGACTGCAGATGTCCGGGGGAACGTAGAAACTAATAGTCACGATAGCGAGTATCGCTGCGGGTATGGATACAATGGTGGTAACGGTGACGGCGACGGTCGTCGAACCGTCGGATAGGGTATCAAGGGACAAGGGCAGTCCAACTGCGTGAACTAGAAAGGTGCCGAGCGAAAGCAACAGCAACAGGTGAATGTACGTAAGTACGGCATCCAGGAGAACACAACACGAATCAATCCATGAAAGACGTCCGAATATGTTTCTCGATATGCCTGAACGCACCCCGGATACGTGTCCCACGGAACCGAGGTTGTTGTCGCCCCCGACGAGAATCAGAGCCAACCACAGCCGGGGGTAAGCCGGACTGGGGCTCTTCAACTGGAAGGCGAATCTGTACGGTGTTCTGCACGTAGCTGGGGGAGGGTGGGGGAGACGGGTGCGGTTTGTGTGTGGGGAGAGGGGGTGTGAGGGTCTTGGGAGTCGGTGCGGCAAGGAGCGCAACGCGAGCTTGAGCTTGAGCAGCAGCAGCTTCTTGCCTGGCTGCG
Organism: Steccherinum ochraceum; assembly: GCA_004332605.1. Taxonomy (NCBI): domain Eukaryota; kingdom Fungi; phylum Basidiomycota; class Agaricomycetes; order Polyporales; family Steccherinaceae; genus Steccherinum; species Steccherinum ochraceum. The sequence goes on along the minus strand of RWJN01000190.1, from coordinate 43,895 downwards.
CGGTTTCTCGCTTGGAGTTCTGCGAGTTCCTTCTGTGCTCGCGCCTCCGCCTCAGCAGCAGCCAACGCGGCCTCTTCCTCCGCAACCGCCTTCGCGCGGGCAATGTCCTCCGCCGTCTCCGTCCACTTCACTTCCCAAGGCCACGCCGTGTCCTCCTCCTCCTCTGCCGGAGTCGGCGACCTCGTCTCCGCATCCTCACTCGCCACCTCCAACCCAAACCGCCTCCGCTTCTTATTGAAATCCACAGGGATCAAATACCGATGGAACACCTTATCCTGCGTGCCCGCAAACACCACCGACCGCGCCTTCTTCTCCTTATCCGTCATCGCCCCGACCGACGCCGCACTGCCATTCCGCACGCGCGCCCCGCTGTCGACCTCGGGCGTGTCGGGCAGCAGGAACACGGAGAACCGGCCCTGCGCCTTGAGCTCGGCAGCCTGCCTACGGCCTTCGCTCACGAACCGCCTGCGCGACTGCTCGTTCTGCGGCGGGCAGTCTGCGTGCACGTGTTGGAGCGTCCCGCGCGGTGCGGACGCGGCCTCGCGCGATCGACGCGCGATTTGCTCGTTCGGACAGGCCAGCTACGTTGGGGTTGGGTGTATTAGCGTTTTTTCCGTGTCGTATTAGAGTTTCAGTGAATATGGAGAATGGTACTCACAGCCTCGTTGTACTCCATGTTCAATCGCGCAAGCCGCTCATGGGGATCTTCCAGATTCCACGCAGGCACCAACCCGGTACTGCCATTCGCCTCTCTGCGAATGCGCACGGCGTAGTTCTCCATGAACGCGAGCACCCTGACACGGTCGCCGCCCTTGACGTAGATCGGGTCGCGCTGGTAGTGTTCCGCGAGGCAGGAGAGGTCCTGAGGGAAGTCCTCCATGATGTACTGGATCTCGTCGCGTTCGTCTTGGTTGGCTTGCGCGATCGTGAGCGTGGGAGGGCCCCAGGCAGACGCTAATGCTAATGACGGCGTATCTGGTTCGGGCTCTGGCTCGTCATCGGTGCTGCTAGACGCGGAAGAGAGTTCGGATGTGTCAGACGCGGGCGACGAGGATTCCGAGCCTGAGGACATGTGCATGTCGAGCTGGGGCAAGAAACTCGAGGAGGTGATGGGAGACGCAACAGTAGAGAAGGCGAGTGGCGTTCGAGAGAGAGGCAGCCGTATTATGGGCGGAGATGATAGGCTGGAGGGAGACGCCGAGGGCAGGAAGGCCATGGCACTGGCGGTGGTAATGGCAGGGCCACAGACGTCTTCATGATGATGAGAATCAGCGAAACTGGAAGCGGGAGATAGGGAGCGTGACGTTGACGCGAAGGATGGTATGTCCATCATTGCAAGGACAGACACTGCGAGACACGAGGGAAGGGTCGTTCGGGTGGGTGTGTAGGAAGGCTGGGAATCAGAATCGGTGGGGACGTGGGGAAGGCGGGCTTATATGTCTGTCGCGACGGAGATCGGAGGGTTGGAATTGAATCTGGCGCAGGAATGAGGCGCGACGAGCTCTGAGCCGAATTGTCAGAGGAGGGCCGGCTGTGCGACAGATTCAGAAGGCGAGCTGTGATTGTCGGGCCCTAGATAAGCACTGGGCGGGTGATCGGGATCCCGATCGTGAGTCGAGGTAAGATGGTGGAGCAACACGCAGGAGACGAGGACAACGAGTGGGTGGTTGGTAGGGTAGAAGCTGCAAGGACGTATCGCCCCAAGATCAGGGTGAAATACCAGGAGAGAGCAAAGAGGGCAAAGGGGGATGGCCAAGGAGTGGGGGCAGTGGTGAAGATTGAACCAGATATGGCCCGGAGCCAGTCACAAAGGGAGGGAAGATCCTGGAAGATCCCACATCCTGTCTAGGCTTGTGAACGTTTCTCCGTGCTGTAATGGACAGCGATTGACGCAGTACAATACCGTTTGGAAGCACAAAGAGTGGGGAGGGGCAACGCCCCTGCCAAATTCGGACTCCGATG
>RWJN01000190.1:30346-41822 GCA_004332605.1 Steccherinum ochraceum | reverse complement strand
AGCCGCCCCCGCCAGGGAGCGTGCCCCATGTCCTCTAAGCTCTCTGATTGGCTGACCGGACTCTTCACGTGCCGACTTCCCGATACAGCACAGTACTAGGCGCTCTAGATCTTTATGATGGAACACCGCCGCCACTCTCGACTTGCTCTCGGTGTATCCGCAGGCTGCTCCATCATGTCCGCTATTCAAGGTGAGTTGCGGATTCCTGGATATGCATCAAGTCACTCGCTAATGTTATATTGCAGCAGCTCTCATTCGAGGCCCTCAATCCTCAGGATAAGCGTCTGCGAACATGTTCGCCTGGCAGTGGTGACCAGGTCGTGTTTGTGCACCCGTGCACAAAGGATTGTGAAATATTTCTGAGTGGTGAACTGATCACTTATTCTGTGTCACCAGCGGGTTCTGAAGAGTACTCGCCCCCTCCTGCTAGGACTCGACGACTCGAGCTTGACGGCTGCTATCTGACCGTCGTAGGCGTACGACTCTACATGTTCGTGTGCACAGGGAGCTCCGTCTGTTTGTTGCCCAAGGTGAGCTACAATTTCTACTTATACTTTGGAACTTTTGCCGACAGTCCATCCCAGCAGTTTCATATTATGACCGGGAACCAAGGCAAGAGAATCGTCGAACTTCCATGTTCGCATTGGCAGGGCATGAAAAATACTGAGGCTAGCAGTGGTAGCAGTACACGCGTGACCATTGAGTCGTGTTTATGCACAGTGTACCAATGGTTGCGAGATCTTTTTAATGGCGCGTCGATCATTCATTTTTAGATATTCATCCCGGTTACTCCTAACAGTACTCGCCTTTCCTGCTACATGGCACACGGCGACACGAGCTCGACGGCTGGCTGGCGTACGCGTATTATGACCCCACGCAGCGCTCTTTCGACCAAGATACTGTAATAGTAAGCAGGCAGCTCTTCACTGGTGGCTACATCAGATCTGACCCGGTCAAAGGTGTACATTGGACCTGCCGTCAGAGCTCGGCGTGCATTGCTCTGGAAGAATAGGCTGACCAGAGCACCAGGTCTTCATATTCGACTCAGACATCGAGGCTAGGCTCAGGAATGCTCGCCAGTGGCGGCTCTGTACGCTGATCTGGTGGACAAGCACTATTCTGGAGTCAAGTACCCTCATTTGAGTATTTAATCTTATGACATCGTCATGTCGCTCTGCATTCAATTTCAGGCCATTTCGCCGGTGTATCGCAAGATTCGTTATTTGCACTCTTTACGACGGTATCGAAGCTTGAGACTGCCACGGGTGTACTGATTCCGAATTGTGTGTGATGTCCTCTGACTGTCTTACAGCACATCGAGATTCAGACATGATAGATTTTGGGTACTCGGCTGGCAACTACTTCTCCTCAGAGCCTGCTCATAACTCAGATGTCACCACGATTTGCGAGTGAACAAGGCTTCTATACTAAGTATTGAACGTTGAACTTCGTACCCCGTAGCGGAGCACGGGTTCCGGCTAGTCCATATATGTCCACTACCGTAAAACATGCGAGTCGACAACACAAACACAGCGAAGAAGGAAAGAAAGTAAGAAGAACGCGTCCCAGACTCGTCTCCATCCCTCTACCGAATGCTCAGAATATTGCTGCTCGTGCTCGACCGACTGCTCGCCTCCTTCCCATCCTTCCCCTTCTTCACCTTCGGCACCTCCCACACCCGCCAGAACTTCAAATTCTCGTCTCCAGCTCCCGTGCACACCACGTCCCCAGCAGGGCTCAGCGTACTCCACAGCACACGCGAATCGTGCGCGTCGCGAATTTCCACCACTCGTTCCATCGACGGGTAGCTGTGGATCATGAGCGCGTTCGTAGGGTAGCCGTGTGTCGTGAGGAACTCCTTTCGGTGCGGGGACCACTGGATTGAAGTGACTTGCGAGGGCGTCGTCAACGAGTGCAGACGTGCCCCCGTTGTGGTGTTCCAGATGTGCACCGTCGCGTCGTTCGTGCCTCCACCAGAAGCCAGAAGCGATGGCTGCCATGGGCACCACGCAATTGCCTATACCGCGCAAACGCAAGTAGAAAAGAAGAGTGCCTTCGTCAGTTTCTCGAACTCGAAGCCTGCTAAACAAGCGCGGTGCGATGGGATATGCTCACCTTGACAGCAGCGGTGTGGTTCCGTTTCGTCCACTTCGCAACCCCCCGTGATCCAGCAGCACCGACATCCCCGACCCGCCCGTCCCATACGTTCACGACGTTATCGTTGCCCCCACTGGCCAGAAGCTCTCCGTCGGTCCGCCACTTCAAACCACACACCTCTCCCTGATGGCCTAGCAGCTCGCCGACTTTGTGTCTCGCCACCCGGACATCGTGGTGCCAGATACTGCCGTCGCCGCACCCAGAGCTCAGGATGTGTTGGTTCCACGACAAGCACGCGACTTGACTCGAGTGGCCTGCCATCGTGCGTAGCTTCTTCTGCGTCTCCACATCCCACAGCTCGACTTCTCCGGATCCGATACCCACACCGAGGAAGTTGCCATCGTTGGCGAAATCCACCGCCGAGATGTACGTCCCCTCCGGAGCCTCACCCAACTGCACGACCTCGCCCGAATCCGCCCTCCACACATACGAACTCTCCGCAAGCGCCACCGCCAAGAGATTCTGACAACTCCAGCTCAGCAAGTTGAGATAGAAATCGTCCACGATTCCCGGCGCGTCCAACACGCGTTCCGGCTGCGTCGAGATCTTCCTCGTCTTGCTCGAAGTCGACGTCGACGTCGGCAGCGCCCCCGGCCGTCCATAAAGGGGTCTCACCAGCTCCCTCTGCTGCGACAACAGCGAGTCCGACGCGGAGGGCGGAGGAGCCTCATGGTACGCCAAGATACGCCTGTTCAGAGGAACACCGGTGGCGGCGGCGAGGCGTGCGGTGTGTCCCGGGGAGGTCGATTGTGGGTTCAGGGACATCATGTCGAGGTTGGCCGCTACGTCGTCCACAGTGTCTCGAGAGGTAATGAAACGATCTCGTGTGTCCCTCTGTAAAACACGGAACACATTTTGTTACAGACAATTCGTATTTTGCTTTTGCAGAAAGAAGTGAGAGGCGGAGATGCTTACCGTGGGTTGCGACCTCGACCGCTTCACTTCCGGCTTCGCCGCCGTCGCCGCCTGCGGAGGCGGCACGTAATCTCTCGTGATGACATCCAACCGACTCTCAATCCCGCCCTTCCTGATCACCCCCGTATTCGCCTGCTTCTGAAAACTTTCATGACTTGGGATCGCGCTGCTCGTCGCTCGCTTGATCGGGGACGTCGAACGGCTGGCGTTAGCGAGGAACGGGTTGGTGAGATCCGATGGAGCCCTTCCTCCGCCCTTCGTCGGTGAGCCGTTGAAGGAGATGGCGTTGAGCTGGGACACCAGTGACGGTGTGAGAGGCGTCTTGGCTTCGGATCGGGAGCGGTGGCGGGATGGAGTTTTGGGCTGGAAAGCCATCGTGTACGCCGCCGACCGATATCAATTAGATACTTTTGAGAGGAAGAAGAACGACGAGGAGAGTTGTAGGGGTATCTCGAAGAAAGAGAGTGAGAGTGAGAGGAAGGAGCGGACAAAGCTGCTGGAGGAACGCGTTCGGCGCGTGCTGTGTCGCGTAAATTCAAACACACCACGTGATCGTATCATGAGCCACTTTTGGCGTCTAAGTACTACGCTTCTCTCCTCAAAATCGAACCCGAACCCAATGGCAAAAGGCTAAATCCCCACCATTGCGGAGGAAAATCGAAAGAGAGTCCTCATCGATGGTTTACAGCTCAGTCGCAGTGACATAGCAATACATTGATAATGTTACAAGTGAGTGGTTGCAAGCACTACAGGAACAGCTACAGTAAGGCTGAGCTACTCCAAGGTAGAGAGCGGTGAGTGGAAATCTAACAACGGTGCTGTCGTACAACACTTCATGATGCATGAAGTCACCCCGAGAGAAAAGCAGTGCATTCTGGTGTATCCACAATGTCAGACGGAGTACGTATGAGAGTGGGACGACTTACAAGGTCATAGTTTAGACCTATCCTCAACAACCAACTTGGACAGTCCTGTCCGCACCGCATCGTCCATCTTCGCGCTCTTCCTACTCGCGCTTTCCACAAACACATGAGTGTATCCACCCACAGCACCGGGAGTGTCCTTACCCTCCTCGAATACGCCCACCTCGTAGGTGACCGAGCTGCTTCCCAAATGATTCACTCGCAGCCCGAGATCGAGGACCATAGGGAAGCTCAGAGGAGAGTAAAATTGACAGTGTGATGAAACAACGAGGCCTATACGTTTCGACTTGGCTGGTTCGAGCGCACAGTTCGTGATTAGGTAGCTGTTGACAATCGAATCGAAGAGGTGGTAGTAGACAGAGTTGTTGATGTGGGAGTATTGGTCATTGTCGCTCCTGTACATACGAGAGTCAATGATTCTGAATAAGCTCAGCAGTGACACTATACGCATACCAACGGGTGCGATACGATAGGAAGAACGGATAGTCTGAGCGTCGCCGGTGCTTCAGACTTCCTTCGGATTTGGACATTGCCTCAACGCTTGCTCAGCAGGATCGGAGCGGAGGCTCCAAAACACTCAGCGACAAGGTCTACTCAACTATCCAGAGTAGTTGTATCTGAGAGAGACCGTCAATACCTCGCCCTTCTCGTTGAGGGATGGTGGACTTACGAAGGAGAGTTTGGGGACGCCCGATCGGGAACCTGGAACATTGGGTCGGGAATTGCCGAAATGCGACGCGTACGGTAGGGGACACGCGTACGCGTCGGTGCGTCTTCCTCTTGCGCTCTCCATCCTCATCCTTCCCTCCACCCTCGTCCTCACCCTTTCGTTGTCTTCTTCGCACGATGGATGTTTCATTCGCAATTACGGGCAAGGGATATGTTATCCTCGCCGCAGACACCACTGCTGCACACTCGATCCTGAAGGTGAAGCTCGACGAGGACAAGATTAAAGAGCTTAGCCCACACCTAGCCATGGCCTACTCTGGCGAGCCCGGTACGTTCATCTATCTACAAACTTATGCACTCTGTTACTGAATCAAGTACACTATTGCAGGCGATACCGTCCAATTTGCCGAATACGTCGAGCGCAACATCCGCCTTTACCAGATCCGCAACCTCTACCCCCTCCGCCCTGCATCAGCTGCATCCTGGATCCGTCGTTCTCTGGCCGATTCGCTGAGGTCACGGAAGCCTTATTCCGTGAACCTCCTTCTTGGCGGATACGACACCAATACGCACACCCCTCATCTGTACTGGATGGATTACCTCGGCACGCTCACTGAGGTCCCATTCGGTGCTCACGGATATGGAAGCTACTTTGCTTTGTCGTTGTTGGATAGGTATGTTTGCTCCGAACAGGCTACATGAGATAAATCTGACAGTAAATCGTCGTACACAGGTATCACGACCCAGAAGCTCCGTTGGAAGAAGGTCTTGCAGTCTTGAGGAGGTGCATCGACGAAGTGGCCAAGCGGTTGATCGTAGCGCAGCCGAAGTATAAGGTCAAGGTGATAGATAAGGACGGTGTCAGGGAGATCGAGTTCTAGCAGTTGACAGGCTTCTTTCACTGTATGGTACGTTCAGCGACCGTCATAATCTGCAGCTGACGCTGACTCGTAGTATTACCGCGCAGTGTAATATGAATGTGATGTTTCTTTCTGCAGTAAGAAGATATCATTTCTTTTGATTGTACGAGGTCGATCACTGCTACAAGAAAAAACGGATCCCCACGATCGAATACCTCAGTCCTTCATCTGCGGCTCCTCTTCTTCCGTACTGCGGGCAGAAGGAGCATTGACTCCCACTACGCTTGCCCCATTGCGTACAAGATTGTCTTGCGCACCCTTGAGTGTCTTGTCGCGTTCGGACAGGACGGCACGATGGTTGGTTACATGCGCGTGCAATGTGGTGTAGAGACCAATTTTGGCACTACAGGAGGGGATATCAGTCAACTACGATTGCGAAACTCAGATGAACATACGTCATATGGTCCTTAACCTTTGTTCGTTGGGCCCGTCAGTGCAACCTCTCGAGAAACGGATCAATTCACGTACGAAATCTAGCATCTTGGCAAACTTTGTGGTCAACTCTGCCATGCGCGTAGCAGATGAGCGGAGAGAGGGGTTCAAGTGGCGATGAAGAGGACTCACCGTCTGCCCCAGCTTTCCACTCATCGATACTACATTCTGACCACTTCTTCCTCGCCTCATTGTATGCTTCTAGGTGCTCTTCGACATACTTATCTGGATCTTGTTTCAGCAGTCGCTGAAGGGCAAGTTCTTCGACCGCAGCGTGCGTGGCTTGAACGCGCTGTTGGTTCGCCTGTATCTCTCGTCGCATTTGATGGGAAGGCTCCTCTGATTCCTGGCGATAGGGAGAAGAACGGTCGTACTGCTCAAGCTACGATCTGTAAGTAAAGTCGATCGACACGAGGAGGCGACACTCACATCGTCGTCATCGACAATGACCGACTTGTGTCGCTTGGAAGCGTGGTCAAATTCATACGCATCTTCCACGTCGACCTCGGGGTGCTGGAACCGTTTGGCAGAGCGCCGTAGATCAGGACCACCGGTGCCGTTGGAAACGACGGGTTGAGACATATGGCTATCCGGTTGTCCACGACCACTACCGTCTCCGGCCTGCATCAGTCTCTCTTCCTCCTCATTCTCGTGAATGCTCTCCAAGGATGGGCGAGATGAGGCGCGTAAGTTGGTTGACAAGCCAGTACTGAAGGGCAAAGCGTCGGTGCTGTCGAGATCCCCAGGATGAGTCAAGAAGCCACGAGAGGTGGATATATGCGCCTGATTAGAGCTCAAATCGTCGGCGGAAGCAGTGGTCTGAAGTCTAGAAGGCGAAGAATGGCGAGGGGCGCGAGTGTGAGGAGTCTGCGGGACGAAAGGCGAGAAGGGCCGAGCGCGAGGACCTTGCTGCTGGAGAGTTTCGGGAGATCTATTGAGTCCAGCGCCCTCGAAAGAGCGGCGAGACTTGGCAGCTATGGCAGAGAAAACATGTTGCTCCGGCTTGTTCTTCCTCTTGCCGAAGTTTGCGAGATTGAGAGGTTTGTTTATGCCATTGATGATACTTCCTGGCACTCCCGGGAGGCTTGTATCCGCAGCTGTACCGCCCGACGAGGCTGTATCATTCGGTTGATGACCATTGTTGGGAGATGGTTGAGTTTCGTCAACAGCAGCATTGAAGTCGAAGCGATTGTCTCCAGCAGGATGCTCTTGACCGGTAGATGAGGCAGTAGCAGCGCGAGATGCAGAGCGAGCAGGAACAAAAGGCTGACGAGCACTCATTTCTATAGCAATCGGAGTTGAACACGTCGTAATATTGGCAGTTTGCAAGAACGTACCTAAGATGGGACCAGTTCAGATGCCAAGCAGAGAGCTACGGGATGGAGGTACGCAGCAAAGAGAGTAGGCATTTAGGCGCGCATCTCGAAGGTGAATGTGCACTGCTTCAGGTGACAAAACTATCAAGAGATGATTATACATTGCCCAAGATGGAATATATGCTACAGTCCGAGGTATGCTACAGAAAATTACACTACGACGAAGAGAATATGGCTACAGTAGGTATCGCATGTAGAAGAGCGCATGATTGAGGAAGTCGCGATGAACGCCGCGGGTCTATGGCGTTGACAGATTAACATGGGCCAGAGATCCAGTGGTTGTAAGCTTCCTCGTAGTCACCCGATTCCTTAGAAGGTCGAACGGAAGAGCCTTCAGAACGGTTACTCCATCTGTGCGAGCCACTGGCACGCTTTGACGAGGCGTCGTCTTCCGTCTCTTCAGGGATCACGCACAGAGGGCCACCTGGCTTGCGAATTTGGATGTCGAACGAGGTGCTTCCAGAAACGGCAGCGCGTCCCCAGCCCATCCCCTCCTTCGCAGGACTTGCAGGAGTATCGGATAGGTGAGATGTGTTGCCGAAGATCGAGTCGTTGTTGGGTGTAGGGTCGTCGAGGAAGCCCAGGTCCAATCCCAGAACACCGCTCACTGCATCCACATCGAGCCTGCCATCTCTAAGGAGGTCCTCCAATATCCAATCTTTGGCAGCCGAATCTCCACTGAACCGAGGGTTTGATCCACTTGGAGCGGATGGTTCTTGATAGTCCAGGACGGGGGAGGTATTTGAATGAACTTCGGCGTGCATACTACTGGCCTTCGACCTAGAGGAACCGCCACTTCGCTGAATTGCAGAACTATCAGGCGACGTTGCGGAGTTGCTTTTCAGCGAGGGACTCAGTGGCAAGACTGGAGTAGTAGGAACATGGGTTGGTGCAACGCTGCGCGATGGGGTCCGGTTCTGCTTGGGCACTCTCATAACTTCGTCAACGGTCCAATCGCCAACTCGAGAGCCATCGGGGCCGACGATATAGGAAAATTCATCCAAGGATTCCGAAACCGAGTGCGGGTAACTCAAAACGGAGGCCTCAGGGTTTGGCGAAGTGGGGGCCTGAGAGACACTAAGGTTGACAGTAATTTCACCGGAAGGTATAGAGGCGATTGAATCCGAAGACACATTGGATGAGGTGGACGGCTCCTGGAATGACGGTGCTAAGATAGAAGGATGATTTAGAGCGAGTAGCGACGCCAAAGCACACGACTTACTCTTGCTATACGAACGAGTCCGCGATTCGTCAGAACCGGACTTGATGGATCTGTCCAAGCTTCGTTTGGGAGCGTCGGAAACAGGCTCTGGAGGAGGATCGACCTGCATAAGGATCGGCGAGAAATGAGATATTGATAGCTTTCTCCGACGCCATTTGCGGTCGTCACCGGTCTTCAGCAACGAATTGGTGTGCAAAGGAAAGGAGGCATCCGGACAAGGAGGAGACGACGGATGGATGACACCACAGTTTGTGATATCGGGGACATGAACATGGGGAGTTTGCATTTCCAGGAAGGATACGGAGACAGACTGAGAGCGACGCGAGCCAGAACGCTGGGAGCTACGCCTACTAGGGTGGCGCGAAGAGGTAGTTGTGTTTGCGCGCGATACGCCGATGGTTCCTTTTGAGGTCCTTGTGTTGTCCGCGGTGGAGTAAGTGTGGTCTGTGATGGAGATACGAGGTGAGGTGACGGCAGAGGTGATTTCTTTACTCTTCCGAACCGCTCGGTCGACGCGTCTCTTGATGCGAGTCTCCCATTCCGGCGAGCCTAGACATCCAACGAGGTAGCCAGTGATGTCTTTCTTCCAGAGTACAGGTCGCTTGGGAACGCTGGGAAATTTCAAGCCAAGACCTCGGAACGACGAGAACGATCCGAGTTGTGTAGTGGTGCCTTCAACCGGGGTAGCCTCACAGTCGTGGATCGACTGGGCGCGACGGAACTTCATGTAAGTGACTTTGAAGACTGCCAGTAGAACAAATGGAATACATAGCCATAGAGCGAAAGTCGGAGGTGGAGAGGCTTCGGGCACAGTCGACAGTGGCAGTCCAGAGACGGCGCAGGGTGCCAAGAGCACTAGAATGAAGAGTGTTACGCGGGAGGAGACCATGGCTGAACTTTGAAGCGGGTGCTGGCAGAGGACTAGTCGTATCGACGTTTGAGAGGGTATCCAGAGAGCAGTTTCGACGATGTGGTGGCCAGATTTACAGAGGCATAAAGGGCGATTGGGTTTGGCGAGACGGTGGTTGAAAACGAACATAGGCAGTTCCCAAATTGGGATGATGATACCTTCGGCGCCAAAGCGAACTCCCGCCGCGGTCTTCTTGCTGTGACACAACCATGCAGCTTCTATCCTCCGTGGACAGTTCCAGGAAGCAAAGCGCACCGTACATCTAAGGACGCCTTTGTTGAGCTTATGCGGCCTCTGTGAAATACTTTTGACCAGTACACAGGCCCAAACGTTGACCGGTTCACCTCTCGTACAGCTCTCCCGGTCATCCGAGCATCTCGATTCCTAGGACCTGATGCGTCAAGAAACCGCTCTTCCAAACATACGTCTCGCGTCGTTGGCAGATCCGAAGCGGGCTTCAGTCCAAGGACAGCAGGTCAGTTGCTTGTAGTACCTCCAGAGTCACCCAGAGTACTGAGATCTGACCCTCAAATCTTTTCCCTACTAGCGGCTGTATGGTGTCATGAACGTATCCTGGGTCGACTCGTAATACAACAGCGAAAATAATAGACTGTTGGTCTTTTCAAGCGACCGAGCGGCCATTTCGATTCACTGGTCGTGATGTAACTCGATCGATTTGTTTCGACATGTCGGCTCCAGCTATCGGTGGGAGCTCCTGTTTGAGTGGTGTCAACGCTTTGGCCAGAGGTATATAATCCATCCTGGACAGTGGGTGGTTATTCTCTTCTCCGTCGGCCACAGCCTTACTCGACTTTCCAGGACTAGATCAGGCATTTGCAAATGACACTACTGTCGGCATGGCGCAGTATCACCAATGGCGAAGACCTTCACAGCTACGGATATACTACGCTGTTATATCTGAGTATGTTACTTTTGGTTGCATCAGCGGTGTACTTTGTGCTGTGGCAGGAGACTCCATCTCTACGATTCAGGGGACAACTCCCACCGGGGCCTGCACCAGGCTGGAAGCACACAGCGCCGTGAGTGGAAGCCTGAACCGCAGCTACAATCACCGACTGACGTTATCATAGGATGTTTCGAAGCTATGAAAAATGGTTCCAGGCATACGGACCTGTAGTAAGTCTGAGAAGAGGAAATAATGTGCACATTATCATCGGATCGTATGAGGTTCGTTGTGCTTATGCACTGATCCCGGGTATATCTAAATGTGCTGATCCTTCATAGGCAGCTTCGGATATCATGCAGAAGCATGGTTCGAATCTTGCAGATCGTCCTCCGTCTGTCTCTGCGAACGACATCCTGTCTGGTGGGAAGCGGACATTGCTCTTGCGTGCTGGCCCCCGTCTAGCGACTTATCGAAAGTAGGTGTATGCTAGATTCGTCCGACGTTCTATACCTGACCGGATGTCCCTCAGAGCGTTGCATACTTCTCTTCAGCCATCTGCTGCAGCGCAGTACGAGCCAGTGCAGTACGATAACGCGAAGCACTACATCCTGGACATATTGCGAGAGCCAGACCATCATCTAGCTCACGCCAGGAAGTGTGTCTTCAGTCAGTCAGCGTGACGATATTCTAACATGCTACATCTCTAGGTACGCAGCCAGCGTAATCCTGACCCTGACGTATGGGAAGATGACACCCACTTCTTATGATGATCCCGAAGTCATCAATATCAATCGAGGGATAGCCAGGCTTTTGACCGTGATGAAGGGCATGCCATGGCCCGTGGATAAATATCCTATCTTGCGTTTCTTCCCGCTGGCGCATATACGCATGCTTCGATAGTACCACGGCGATGAGGTTCGGTTGTTCATGTCACAAGTGGAGACTGTACGAAAAGGCTTGGTGAGCGTCTCGCGGTCGATCCAAGTTACCTTGCGTAGCAAGGTTACTGAACCCGAAAATTGATCTTGCTTTTACCCCCGAGATC
>RWJN01000190.1:0-30232 GCA_004332605.1 Steccherinum ochraceum | reverse complement strand
GCGTCATGCTGACTCAATCACACGTAGGGTATAAGCTTCTTTCACCGGCAAGGGATATCTAACATGTGCGTAACCATTTGCGGATTGGCCTACGCGGACTCATATTTCCCCCCCCCCCCTGAAGTTGCCCTCGCCGTGTTCCTCTCCCCGTCGGTCTTGTCACAACGAGGTTATCTCCTAGAGATATTCTCTTCCGACGTGATACACCATTTTATTTCGCTCCCCTGAACCAATGTTTGGTCGAGATGGACAGCGCTGTTGCTGGGGGCATCACCAAAGAGGGGTGGAAGTCTGAACTCAAGACGCCCTTGGTTGGACCAGGTCGGCCCCGCTTGACTGACAGTGTGAGAGGTGACTTGATAGTTTCGCCCTGTTTGTTGAAGATGTCCGACATCTGGTGCGTTCATTTTCTTGTTCTTGTGGAATAGGATGTTTGACAGACCAATGCGGTCGACCTGAACTCAGAACCTCTGGGGTCTCTCACCTCTTGAGGGCTTGTTGAGGCGCATGCTAGAAGACGACGACCCTCCGGATGCCGAAACCGCTCTGCGAGAGTGGAAATCACTGCGTGACAATACGAGCTGGGTGAAGAAGAACTGGTGTATGACTACTCGGGCATCATGGGAGTTTGTACTATGGGGATTTGGAGGACCACCGAGGAGAGGAGGGTCATGAGGGAGGAGGAACGAGCCGGTTGCCTCGATCCATGTAGTACAGAACAATTGTCTTCCGTACCGAGGTTCGCCACGGAGACTACCTCGATACTGTATTGTCGGTCTTCCCTTCAGGGCTTTGTCAGGTCCGGCGTTGTGTGGCTGTCGTCCTTTGCCAACGGATTTGCTAAATTCATAAATTTCCATCCCTCCTCCAGCCTATATAGCTATCGGCGCCCTGACGCTGACGGTCTTGTCGCAAAATGAGTGCATTGTGTGACGTAGTGGCACTTACATACTATGATGACGTATGGTTCTCTTTCGCTCTTCGCCTTTCTCTCTCTTTCGGAGTCTTCCCACACATGCGTCCCTCGCCACAGCTGGTAGCTTCACGGAGTCGTTCGTCCATGCACAGTGCAAATTTCAGCGTGTTTTGGCAGATCCCCCCCCTCTCAGAAGACTTCTTCGTGAGGCAGTACTTAAGACCTCTTCGCGAGGCAGAAGACCTCTCCGGAGGCGCCGATAGCATTGGCATAACTTTACGATTCCAATGATTCCGCCTTTGACAAGTTGCTTCAAAGTAATTGTAAGGAGGGCCTTCATTTGGACGGATTATATCGAACATGTTTACTCTAATTGAGATCCCCCGAAGGGGTTTATCGGTTTTGTCGAAATACGCTCGTCAAGCTCGCCATCCGCATCCTCAGCATTATGTCTGAGTCACAATTGGTCATATCCGGGTCACTTTGAACACTGACAACTAGTGGTATGCTAGGGTGTACTTTGGGGTTCCAAATGTATCTCTAAATTCTAAATCATCTCTAGAACTTCCATCCTCCCGCAAGACCCATCACATTCTCCGGGTCGTACTGCTTCTTAATCGCCTTCAGCCTCGGCAAATTGCTCCCATAGATGCTCTCCAGCGGCGTATCGAATATAGCGTAATTGCCATACAGCGGCGCACCGTCGAGCGATTGGCCGCTCTGTTGGGCGACGCGCGTGAGCTGGGCCGCGCTCTGCCGGATGGCGTCGTGCATGGTGGCGTCGGAGAGTGCGGTGGACCAGGCGTAGTAGAGATTCGTGGGGAGGTAGCTCTTGGTGCGGACGGGTGGGTAGGCGGAGGCGGAGGTGCCGTGCGTGAGGATGGTGGGGAGGAAGGGCTCGATGTCGTAGGAGACGAAGGAGGCGCCTTCGAGGGCGAGTCGGGGACCCCAGAACTGATGGGATAGGTAGAAAATAGTCGGTCATGAGTGTTTCGTGCCAGCAGGAGAGGGAAAAAAATTGGTCCTTACGAGCGATTCGTTCTTCACAGCTTCCATGAAGGTGTCATCGTATGTCTCCACCGCTACTGTATGAAAGACGGCGCTGCGGTCCACATGAGCTCAAAGTGATGAGCACCGCAAGCAAGCCAAGGGTCACTCACCGTGAGCCTGCTGTAGCATTCGCAGGAGAAGACGTCACGAGCGACAAGAACGAGCGAGTCGAGATATCCTTGGCGAGGGCAGGAAGAGCGAGGAAATCATCAAAGATCCCTGGCGGAGGAGTGGGAGCGTCGTAGAATATGAGCAAGGAAATCTCCTAAGAACAGAGCGTCGAAGTTTATATTCTCACTAGCTTTGGATAACTCGCCGTTGAGAGGAAGACTCACCGTTCCTATGACTGGAAGGAAATTGTACGTTGGTAGAAGAGATGCTTTGGGATCTGTGACGGTGTTGAAGAACTTGACGGTAGCGTCGTTGACTTTGTCAATCAGGTCTCCGATGATTGTAATAGAGCCGCCCTAGAGATCTAGGTCAGCGGGCCATAACTGAGGCAAGATGATAGGCGTACCCAAACTTGGCCTTGAGGGAACGTGTTAAGGGTGAACTTCGTGACGATACCCTATGGTAGAAGGCGTGTTCAAAACACAACGTAAGGTGTAAACGATAACGAACATACAAAGTTGTTGAAGCCGCCCTGATGTCAGACTTTCGCGTCAATTCCTATAGTAGCTGAGAACGAGCGAACGTACTTACCCGAACTCCGAACCAAAGGTCAGGATTAGACTGTTCAGTGACGGTCGTGACGGTACCGTTCGGCAGTACCAGCTCGAATGCGGCGATATTGTCCACAGTCAACCCACGTTGGTTTGTCAAGTAAGAATAACCTGTCACGACGTCAGCGAGGTCCGAGTCGACTGGACGACTACAACCAAAACGCACCTCCGCCAAGTGTAAATCCAGCCATTCCAACACCAGTCACACGACCACCTACAACGTTCACATTGTGCGGTGCCAATGCCGCGTAGACGTCATCCCATACCAGGCCTGGACCGACATCCGCCGTCTGGGTCGCGCTGTTGTACACGACCTGGCTGAAACGCGACATGGCGATTTGCACGCCTTTGGTGGAAGAGAACCCGGGATTGGAGGCATGGCCTCCACCTCTGACCTGGAATGGAGTGAGTTTCCGGGGCTTCTAGGTACGAGTGATGCGTCGTTGCTTACAGCGAATGGTGACTTATTCTTTCCAATGATTTGAAGCTGCGTGGAGAATCTCAGAAAGATATCCTTCCGAGAACTGCATTGAACACATACAATGACCGCTACGTCCTGAGCAGTACCGGGCTCCACCGAGCAAGCAGAAGCTTGGGCACTAGATGAAGCCCAGTGAATTACATCCTCTGCATAGTGGCCTGTCAAATCAACTGCGAGCCAAAGTCAGAGAAACGACACGACTTCTCAAGGCATATTTTGTTACTCACCAGGCCAGTAAACGTCAGACTTGTCAGAGATAGCCTTGGCTATCTGCGTGCAAGTATCGTTGACCGACGAGTCACCTCGTACGCCGAGCCGCGTTGAAGCCAGATACACAGCGATGAGGACAAAGAGAGAGCGCATCTCGACTGGTCGCGAATGCGAATGTCTTTTTTCCTGGGTCGCTGATGTCGCGCAACAGAGGCCGACATGTCAAGACCGCCCTTATATCGTGGGCCAGCCGGGTCATCGGGATTCGGAGCGCACACGTTGCCCTCTCGTCATAGTGATGATATGCAATAAAAAATCGTCGGCTCCAGGCTCACCGCTTGTGCAGTGTTTGCAGCTCTACGTCCGCACGCTTCACAGCGCAACAGACCCCGACAATTCAACAAGCAGATTGCGATGGTCGGAGCCACGTAAATGCATGATGCTGCGATCGCGACTCCACGGAAAATGTGCCTGAAGGTAGGAAGAGCGGGTCAGCGGTCAGCACGAGTGTACGGTAGCTGAAGATACGCACAAAGAGGGTTATGGGCCCACACGACATAGAATATGAACGAAAGATCAGGATATTTTGAAAAACTGGCGTCATTCTGATCTTGCCGAACAGTATTGCTGTTTGCATCAAAGCTGGCGCGTTCTGTAGCGAGAGAAGAGCTTGGATTCAACGTTCTTGGATCTTGCATTCAAGTTGTCGGTTGTACTTGCTGGTTGTGCGTTGTCGCGAATTTTCGTGTCTATGCGATGTCGTCGCTGAAAGGCCCGAGACAAGTTGGGATTTAGCCGTCCGAGACGAAAAGCTGACGGTTCAGAGAAACAACTTCTAAGACCTAACGACGTCGATCTTTGCCATAAGAGGCCGCAACGCCCGACGTAGTGACGTCACTGGCGCCGAGAACCATCATCTCATTTAGTGGATCTGACCAGTATTTACTGAAATTTCTGAAGTGCCGAGGATCTTGGCTGTGATTGTAAATGCGAGTAAGTCTCAATTACCCAATATTTTTCGTTACTACTCAGTAGTCTCAACACGTTCCGACAACGACGCGGTTCGGAAAGTACTATGCAAACTCGGAACTTCCACCCACCAGCCAGGCTCATAACGTTCTGCGGGTCGTACTGTGCTTCGGTCTACTGAGGTTGCTGCCGTAGCTTGCGCGCAAAGGAATCTCGAACATAGCCAAACTGCCATAAAATGGAGCCTCGTCGATTTATTGGGCGCCGTTCTTCGTGACGCGGGACAGCTAGGCAGCACAATCACTCTAGGTCGTCTCAGGTCTTCAAAGTCCACGCAAATGGGGTCTTCGGCAGCAAGAAGCTCTTGCTACGGGTGGAAGGATATGCAGAGTGGGGGCCGTACTCGAGAATGGTTGGCAAAAGCTGTTCGATGTCATACGACAGGAACACCGCGCCTTATGGAACGAGTCGAATGCTCCGAACCTGTACGCCGCGCCGTTAGACTTGGACGAGGAGGTGGGAGAGAAAGGCAAAGGAACGAGCAGGTGTCTCGTTCTTCACAGATGGCATGAAAGCGTCATCGTAAGCTTCAACACCGAGTGTATGGAAGAAACACTATAGGATGGATGAGACTTGAGCAAACAGTCATATACGGGATTATATTTGGGCAGTACTTACCGTGTTCCCGCCGTCGTGTCTTCGAGGATATGAATGAGAGACGATGACGGATGTGCTGTTGTTTACTGAACTAGTAGCATAGTATGCTCGGACCAGCTCGGTCATCGACGTGATGTTATGCGCACCCATCTCATCGCAACCGGTCAGCACTTATGGGCAAGCGAGTCAGAGCGAGTCACGGGCCGAAATTCACCTCAGTATAAGAAGGTATCTTATGTCGTATCACACGAGTCTGCAGTCACATATCGTGGTACAATCGAGGTGGATCATATGCCAGGCGTAACATGGAACGTATTGAGTGTCATATGCAATACAAACATGGGAGAAAATGGAAGCGTGAAAAAGGCTCATACGACAGTGCCTGCATTGGAGGCGATACGCGGCCACAAATCCGCCTGTGTTGTCATACGTGAGTCAAGAAACGAAGTAAGAACGCTTTGAAATGAGTGCGTACGCATTCTTTTGCTACAGGGCCGGTGATAGCTGAGCCCTTCATCTCGCCCTTGGGGTTGACAATAACACCGGCATTATCCTGTCGCAGATCGGTAAGAAGAGGTATGAACAGATTTTCTGTTACAAAGCGTACCTCGAAGTAGAGGAAGACACCGTCCTTTCGTCTCCAAGCTTTGCGCTGACGAACGACAACGATGGGCATAGCTAAACGTGGATCAAAAGATCGTTAGAATGAGCCGTCACGCAGAGTAATAGGCTTCAGACGCACTCTTCTTCCTCAGCTCAGGCTTTCCCTTCTTCACAGACGCAACAACCATATCACCAACACCAGCATCGGGGAGACGGTTCAGGCGAGCACCAGTGCCGTATGCTTCGATAAGGTACAGGGACTTCGCGCCGCTGTTGTCAGCGCAGTTCAGGACGGCTCCCGTGGGGAGACCCATGGTCATACGGAATTTGTTGCCGGAGGCACCACCGACTGGAATTCGTAGACTAGCATTAGAACGGGGTGTAGCGAGAATAACACTTGCACAAAGTACCAACCTGAATAACGAAAGGAACATCGTCAGCACTGTCACTCCAAAATCAAACGAAGCGGTGACATACCTTTCGCCATTTTCGATAGATGTCTTGAGGGAGGGCGGGAATGGCGGCTGCTGCTTGCTTGTAGGCGGCCGTGTAGCGCGAACGAGCAAGGTTTCGTGCCGTCTGCTGCCGAAGTGTCCTGTACAGTTTATCGGACATTGCCGAGCTTGAAGCAATCACGTGCTATTAGCGCCCAAAACGCTGAGCTCGAAATCAAGTGGGTTGTGAACAGAACAGAACTTGAACGTTGAACATCGAACTGCACATTGCTTCGTCGAGATGCAACGGCAAATCAGACACTCGTAGTAGCTTAGACTACTTCTCTAATTGTCGAATCCCAGATGCTGCGATTCCAATCCTGATGCCGAGGTCGTTTGTCGGTCGACGTGATGTCTACTGCGTAACGACCGCTCTCTCGAGCTTCAATGTTCAATGGAATCTGCTCGCAGTTAGGTTCTTTATAGGTTGTCTTCAGCCTTCTCATACACTATCTCTGTCTGCTTGGGGCAGTGGCCACGGCAGACAGCGTTGCGCATGGTATATGGCACGATCAAGCTACAGTCGGATCCTCTTCCGAATCCTACCGCGAACCTCCTGTCAAAGGCAATCACTTCCGCGCACAGGGGCTCGGTAGCACAGTCCCTCTTATACTTCCGCGACGCTGTTCTTCATTTATGGAGATATTGTCCCGCGGCACTCCCGAAACCCGAGGGTGATCGTAAACTTGGCCGCCCCACGAGGAGATATAGCTCCTCGAAGGTTAGTGGGCGCAATATCTCAGCGACATCTCCATCCCGCACCCGCGACGGCCATGCGTGTCGCTCCGCGACCTCGTCTAACTCGTCATACTCTTTACCCCACCGGCAGGCCGAGGACAGGACGAGCAGGGACGAGCCCTTTCCAGTCATTCAGCCAACAATATTGCGTGCATTCCGCAGCAGGGTGTGCAATGTTACACGCAAGAGGGGTGCAAGAAAAAGATTCTGGACACTGACCTCGAAAGTAAGTTAACGAGGACCCCGGGAACTTGCTTATGGGTACCCCCCACCCCTGTTAGCGCCCAGCCTAGCCAAACATGGAAACTTGCAACGCCATGTTCTCATCACCGTAGCACTGAAAATGACCTTGAGCTCTACACGTTCGAGTTCGACGACATACTGGATCTGTGGTTAGCAGGAAGTCTCGTAGAGTTAACGGCACTGATAGTCAGATATGTAGGAAGTTGTAGCTTTCACTATCCCCAGTATGAACGTCGCACCACTGCTGTGGTAGTTATTGAAAAACAATTGATATTACTACGACTCGGCGTGCTATGTTCTATGGTCCTTAGCCGCTACTAGTAACTATGCACAGTGGGCTCCTTGCCAAGCTCAACCGTGCTACGAGGCAAAGGCCTTCTGGTTCTATCATAGGAGTCTCAATTTGAAAGGAGCGAATTTGAAGCCTTGATGATGATCGTGAAGACTCGGAACGCCGCTGAACGGTGCTCGTAACTTCAGGTGGCTGGGAAGAGCAAGAATAGAGCGTACCTGTACGTGACGTCCCTGACGAGCCCATGTCGCGAAGGATGTGAGCTGGTAGCTGACTTTCAAGCAGCAGAATCCTCATGGACGTCCAGTGGGAGGGCATCGAGACGCTGCTTTCGATATGCGAACAGTGATGCACTCTGAGTGCTATCAGTGCGGCGAGAACCTGAGCCGTGCAGCGTTCGCCACAGGGTAAACGGTCGACTGAAGGTGCAGGTCTAGGGAGAGAACAGCACAGAAACAGGTCCGTCGAAGCGAGTGGTTCGTACTCAGTCTCAGAAGTGCACGCCGGGAGGAGGTACAGGCTATTCTGCGCCGATTGCTGCGAAGCCATTTCCCGGGATAATAATCAGTAGAGGGATAGTATGACTGCAGAGCATACAGCTACCCCGTACAGCTACCCCGGGAAAGCGAGAGATTACAATGTCACAGTATTAGTCCGAGTTGTTTCTGTATCTAAGTGCTCAGACTCACAACCAGTGCAGAGTCCAGACTGTCCGTGACCACGAGAGCTGCGGTTTGTCTGTGCCATCCCGAACTTGTCCTATGTCGACCCCAAAAGACATCACATCCCGAAGTCGCCTGCAGACAGGACACCAACGAATACTCGTCGGACGTCTTGGCGACTCGGATGCATGCTGCGTAGAGTCTGCGTTAACATACCCAATTTCGAGTCGCGTCTGCTACGGCAGCAATTCAAGCATGGACGAGACATCTTCAACATAAGATAGCTGAGAGTACTGTAGTGCCTTCAAAGCTTCACGGTGACATTTGACGGACTTGACGCACCGCGAGTACATGCAATGCACTGCAGACTCGCGAATCCCATTATGATCCTGTACCGTGGACACGGACATAGAGGAATGATGGTAAGTATTTGGAATGATGATAAGTATTTCAATCAGAAAAATAGTAAAACTTGGAATCACTCATCTCTTTGCATGCCTACAGTCGCTTTCCGAAGGACGATGGCTTTGACAGAAGGTGGTCATTGAAGCAATCCCGAACGCGACCCGTCGACGCACGGTCGGTGTCATCATCGCCGAATCGAGTGCGTCACGTGCGGCATGGTCTGTGCAAGATGCGTGAATCGCACCGTCCACAACACTTTTGGTACCGGTATTTGGGTCTCAAATCGCTACAGGAGCATACTTGCATATCATCCATACCCTACATAAGTGGACAGTATGGTGTTGCATAAGTTCTCGCAAAAACGTCGAAATGTCGGTGGACGGGACCCCGAACGCAGCCTTGGGGGTACCCTAGCAGATAGGTCCGTATCCCCGATTCATATCTTGCCCCCCTCTTGGTTACACGGGACCGAAGTCTTACACTCGCTCAGCTTCGCTGCTCAGATGACCTCGATGAGATCGCTACATTCATTCACATTCATTCCGATCTCGTTGTACAGACACGTAGTATTACAATCCACGATATACACGGCGTTTGGTAGAAGATACAGCAATACACGACATTTCAATCATCAGCCTCGTCTACGCAGCAGCCTTGAATTGGAAGCGGACAGCCTCAGAGGCAGACTTGACTTTGAGAGGGGCAACCGGAGCGTGGTTGATTGCCTTCGCAAGACGCTCGCCGAGATCCTTGCTGACAGCGGTGAAGACAGAGACTGGCGTAGAGGGTGCGATCAGTAACGGGAAACCGCGCTCGCACAATGGACTGGAGCTTACGCTGCCTCGCTTTGACAACGGGGCTCTTCACGCCACCGAGATGGCCAGCAACGTTGTAAACAAAATGCTCCTTGTCAGTCTCATTGAAGACCTTCTCCCAGAGCGCACGAGGCTGCTCGAAGTCAACTAGATACGGCCGGATAAGTGATAAGCGTGAGTAAGCTGAGCGGATATGAAGTCAAGAAGCCACTTACGCTCAGTGATGAAGCTCAGGTCGGTGTTGGCATCCCCGAGCCAGATCTCGTGCTTCACGTCCTGGTAAGGCTTGCGCTTGTACCTGGGAAACAAGAAGGTCAAAATCGATCACGAGTACGCTCTAGTGAGAGATTCCGCACTGAAGAGGTGACAAGCTGCTCTGGTAGTTGGGGCGGAAGCCCTGGTTGTTGAAGGCCATGGCGCCGTCACGTTGGAAGTTGGCGACCGGAGCAACGGGTGCGTTGACTGGGAGCTGGCCATAGTTGGTGCCAAGACGGTGACGGTGGGTGTCAGGGTAAGAGAAGAGACGCGACTGGAGAACGGGGTCTGCAGAAGGTTCGACACCAGGGACCAAGTGAGAAGGAGAGAATGCGGCCTGCTCGATCTCAGCGAAGTAGTTCTGGACGTTCTTGTTGAGGACGATCTGACCAACGGGCCTGAGAGGGAACTCCTTGTGAGGCCAGATCTTAGTCAAATCGAGGATGTTGTAGCGGAATTTCTCAGCCTGTTGGGCCGACATGGTTTGCTGCACAAGAATGATCAGCATCAAAAGTAGGATCCTGAGTGCAGATGACATACAACGAAGACGTTCCAGGTTGGGAATTTGCCCAACTCAATCTCAGTGAAGAGCTGCTCAGTGGCATAGTCGGGGTTCGTCCCACCTAGCTTGACAGCGGTGTCGTTGTCAAGAGACCTGGCGCCACCCTCCCTCCTCAAGTGGATCTGGACATAGTGGAAGTTGCCGTCGGCGTTGACAAATTTGAGGGTGTGGCCCGAGTATCCGTGCATGTAGAATCCGTCAGGGGTTCCACGATCGGAGAAGAGGATCATGACTTGATGGATAGACTCTGGGTTTTGAGACAGGTAGTCCTGAAGACAAATCAGAGACAAGTTTCTCCATCGAGAGAGAAAATGGGCTCACCCAGAACATATCTGCATCCTTCAAATGTGTCTGAGGATCCCGCTTCTGAGTGTGGATGAAGTGCGGAAACTTCGCTGGGTCGCGAATGAAGAACACCGGGGTGTTGTTGAATACCCAGTCGAGGTTGCCCTGATCAGTTTTGATCTTGACAGCGAAACCTAAGCGAGATATGATGTCACGAAACGTTGCTCCATGATGATTAGCAACACTCACCTCGGGGATCACGAGCTGTATCAGCAGAGCCGGACTCGCCACCGACGGTGGAGAAACGAATCGTCAGAGGGGCCTCATTTCCGACCTTGGAGAAGAGAGAGGCACAGGAGAGATCGGTGATGTCGTGGGTAACCTTAAAGACACCGTGGGCACCAGCTCCCTTAGCATGGACAACACGCTCGGGGATACGCTCCCTGTCGAAATGAGCGAGGAGGTCGATGTGGTGGAAGTCTGGAGGGGCCGAATGAGCAGAAGCAGACAGCGATCACATATGAATACGTACCCTGAAGGAGAAGGGGACCAGTGAGACCAATCCTCTGAGCTGCGTAGGGCTCAGCGACAGGAGCACCTGTCGAGGTGGTGTAGAGTCCGTGGTCTTGAGCGGAAAGAACCTCTTGAGTCGGCATTTTGGCTTGATTGAGTTGATTGAAGTGGGAGAGAACGACGAAAGTCGACGAGGAATGTGAACCTGGGACAGCCTGCTATTTGAAGGGCGAACCGGGTCAGCGGGCCTAGGTAAGAATCCATGTCTCCAACTCAAATTCCGTCACGTGTGGAGTGAATAAGCAGCCAGTAATCGAGCAGGAATTTGTCGCACCATACATGGCTTGACCGAGGGATCTAAACGTTCCGAGAATCGCTCTCACCCTCGTCATACCGTCGCGGCTTGTAACCACGGAGGCTTCACGGAGTCTCGATGCGCACATGCGCGCTCTAAGACACCTCCCTTTCTCTCAACCATATCACTGCGTATACGCGATCCTGGACGGACCACAAACAGCTGACACGAGAGCCCAACCGCGTCCCTCCGCGTCCTCGTCTCGGCCACAGCGGAAGGATTTCAATGAAACGCACCCATACATGGTACCATCAGGGGTACCTAGTGGCGAAATACTGATGGCCACGCGTTTAGGGGTCAGGATCATGGGACATTGGAAGCAGTGCCGGTCAGATTGAGAGATCAAGACAGCAAACCGTCTAGATAATTATAGGTGGTGTCCGCACCGGCCCTATGGAATCCAAATGTTACTTCAGTCCGGGACGTTACGATCTCGACTCGTACACACATACCTGATATGCACCATCAGTACGGGTTATCGCGGACCCATGTAGTGCTCACGAAGCACGATGAGGGTGGGATAAAATGCGCGATGCTATGCCATGGATGAACACGGGACCACATATTGGAACGGCGACAGTACACTTGTTCACAAGGACCACATAGAGAAGCCACATGAAGATCTACACCTTGCTAAGACACAGTCCAGAGAACAAAGAAGACAGATGGCGAATAGTGTTGCCGAAGACCCGCTGAATGAAGTTTTCGCACAACATCGTCTCCTTCCCATGGTGACCAGCGTACGCTCTTCCTCAGTTTCCTTCAACTGGACTGGCCTGCATCGAGCGGTCGAGGGACCGGTAAGGAATCCAAAGCGAGCGATAAGCAGCTGTGATCCTCGCGCTGGACGTAGCAGGTGCACCTAGACATGAGGTTTGAAGCTTTGAAGGGGTACGATCGCCAGAAATCCTATGACTGGGATGAGGTGCTTGGCGTCCCATACGTCAGCATGCGATAGTACCGGCGGATCCGGGGCGGATATGGATTCAAGATACGACCATCGTATCATGAGTAGGAAGTGAAAATGGGTCGAAATGATAACTAAGGTCGAGAGTCAGGTAGATGAAGATGAACGACGTCGTCGTCGCGTCGTCGCAGAATTTCGTCCAGTGGGCGGCGTCTATATCACGTGCCAGTTTTCTCTGAACGCGACAAGTTACGCTCGCCGACTCAGAAGGTGTCGTTAAGCTTCCACTCCGTCTCACAACCTTTCGCCGCATACTCTGTCGCTGATATTCGTCTCAACTCTTGTTCTGTGGCTGGCCCTTTCTTTGACAAGCCTGAGAAGTCCAAACTTTGGTTCAACAAGTGATTACTGCGCCAAGAAACGATGGACGCGGGCGATTTGTTCTCGTTTTTGGAGGCTCCTGAGGGCCAAGAAGATAGCGCGGAAGATGTCACTATGACAGAGGATGCAACTGAAGCTCAGCAAGAAGACTCAAGAAAGCGGAAAGTTCCAGCACCGATCGAAACAACGTCTGCGGTGTCCGATACTGAAGGCGACAACGAACCTGGACCCTCTGTGCCAAAAAAGCCTCGGATGGCGTCCCCAAAGCCTATGGTCGTTGACGAAGTGGAGATAGAAGCCAAACGAGAAGTTGCAGCCAGTGCTGGGCTGATGGGTCCAGTGGAGGCGGGTGCGCGGTTGGAGCTTCGACATCAGGTATGTGGCGAGTCTCCTCCCGGATGTAATCCTTTTCTCATTGCGTATGGCAGGTTCGCCATCAAGTCGCAGTGCCTTCTGGCTACCAGTACACACCTATTGCCAACCATGTACCTCCTGCAAAACCCGCGCGCGAATACAAGTTCACTCTCGATCCGTTCCAGCAAGTCGCAGTGCATGCCATACAACGCAATGAGAGTGTTCTCGTATCCGCACATACCAGTGCCGGAAAGACTGTCGTTGCAGAATATGCCATAGCGCAATGTCTTCAGAACAAGCAACGTGTAATTTACACTAGTCCCATCAAGGCCAGTAGTTTAGAATTTGTCTGGCGACCCAATATATTGAACTCATATGATGTAGGCCTTGAGCAACCAGAAATACCGGGAAATGCTTGCTGAGTTTGGCGATGTCGGTTTAATGACTGGTGATGTCACTATCAATCCAGCTGCGACATGTTTGGTCATGACGACGGAGGTACGTCAGGATGCACCCGTCATATATTCATTTCTCCATATACCTTTCACAGATCTTGCGTTCAATGCTCTATCGAGGTTCCGAAATCATGCGTGAAGTGGCATGGGTCATCTTCGACGAAATCCACTACATGCGCGACAAAGAACGTGGCGTCGTGTGGGAAGAGACTATCATCCTCCTTCCGCACACCGTGCGCTACGTGTTCCTATCTGCTACGATTCCCAACGCCATGCAATTTGCTGAATGGATCTGTGCGTCTCACGAGCAGCCGTGCCATATCGTCTATACCGATTTCCGACCGACACCGCTTCAGCACTATCTTTTCCCGGCGGGAGGAGAAGGAATCTATCTGGTCGTCAATGAGAAAAGCGAGTTCAGGGAGGACAACTTCAGCAAAGCCATGGGGATGCTGCAAGACAGGCAAGGGGAGGACCCGGCAGATCCCCGGTCTGGGAAAGGAAGGAAGGGGAAGTCGAGGAAAGGCGGAGAGAAGAAGGGTACGTGCATGGTTGTTCCTATTCTTTCCGCCTTCTAAGTCTCTCCCGACAGGTCCTTCCGACATTCAGAAGATCGTCAAGATGATTATGTTGAAGAACTACAACCCAGTCATCGTGTTTGCCTTCAGCAAGCGCGAATGTGAGGCCCTTGCCCTGACTATGTCCAAATTTGAGTTCAACTCCACCGACGAGCAAGACTTGGTCACGAATATTTTCAACAACGCTATCGAAAATCTCGCTCCCGAAGACAGACAGCTTCCGCAGATCACGAATCTCCTCCCACTCCTCAAACGTGGTATTGGCATCCATCATGGTGGCCTGCTTCCCATTCTGAAAGAAGTCATCGAGATTCTGTTCCAGGAAGGTCTTCTCAAGGTTTTGTTCGCCACAGAAACGTTCTCTATCGGTCTCAACATGCCTGCGAAAACGGTAGTCTTTACCGCAGTACGCAAGTTCGACGGCAGGGAATTCCGCAACCTGTCTTCTGGCGAGTACATTCAGATGTCCGGACGTGCCGGACGTCGTGGGCTCGACGACCGTGGTGTCGTCATCATGATGGTCGACGAGAAACTGGAGCCCGTAGCTGCGAAGGAGATGATTAAAGGAGAGGCAGATCGTCTAGACTCTGCGTTCCATCTCGGCTATAACATGGTACTCAACCTGATGAAGGTGGAAGGGATCAGCCCAGAATACATGCTGGAGCGATGTTTCTTCCAATTTCAGAGCAAGATGGGAATTCCCATGCTCGAGGACGGTACGTTGCGACTTACCTTCGACACGTTCCATGATTGACATCCTTTATGTGTAGAGCTCAAGCGGGAAGAAGAGAAGAAGCAGGCCATGGTCATTCCAGACGAAGCCCAGATTGCTGAATACTATGAGTATCGCCAGCAATTGGATCAGATGGCGTCGGACTTCAAGGACGTCATCACCCACCCTAATTACAGCCTTCCTTTCCTTCAAGGTGGCAGATTGGTCAAAGTCAAGTACCAGAAGCTGGAATTTGGCTGGGGAGTCATTATCAACTACCAGAAACGGGTAGCACCAAAGGTGCGTGAGACAGCCTTGTCAATACAATCTCAGTCTGACTCCGAGTTTGTGTGTAGAACAAGCCTGGACCTAAACCCGAAGACCTCCCTCCCCACGAGCAATACGTCGTCGACGTTCTTCTGAATTGCGCATCTGGATCCAGCCTCCCTAAAGATCGTACTGTCACCACGCCTACACCAGGTGACGTGCAGCCATGCCCGAAGGATCAGAAGGGCGAACCACTGGTTGTGCCAGTTCTTCTCTCCACCATTGACGCTATCAGTCATCTTCGCATTTTCTTGCCCAAGGACCTCAGGCCACTGCAGTCAAGAGAGACCGTATGGAAGAGCGTACTAGAAGTCCAGAGACGCTTCCCAGATGGCATAGCCCTACTGGATCCCGTGCAAAACATGCAGATTACCGATGAAAAATTCAAAGAGCTCGTCAGGGTAAGTCCATTCCTTGCCTGCTCCTGTACCTTGACTGACGTGTCCGCAGAAAATCGATATGATGGAGGGCAAGATGTTCTCAAGTCCCTTGCACAAAGATCCACGCCTACCTGAGCTTTACAAACAGTACGCGACCAAGCAAGAGTGCCAAAGCCGTATTCGAGAGCTAAAGAAGCAGATCACTGCCACCAATGATGTCCTCCAGCTGGAGGAGCTGAAGTGCCGGAAACGAGTTCTCCGTCGATTGGGCTTCACCACTTCTGCGGATATCGTAGACATGAAGGGGCGTGTCGCATGTGAGATCAGCTCGGGAGACGAGCTACTGCTCACTGAGTTGATCTTCAACGGCGTATTCAATACGCTCTCACCAGAGCAGTGTGCAGGTCTGCTTAGTTGTTTCGTGTTCACAGAGAAGGTCAGCCTTGTTGCTGTATTACCCATGTCGCCCGGTCTCTGATAACTCTCTTTGTGTACACAGAGCGAACAGGCTACCATGCTGAAAGAAGAGCTCGCGGCTCCTCTACGTGTCATGCAAGACTTCGCGCGTCGGATTGCCAAGGTCTCCCAGGAATCAAAATTACCTGTCGTAGAGGACGATTATGTCCAATCGTTCAAAGTTGAGCTTATGGATGCCGTAGTACAATGGTGTCGTGGCGCGTCGTTCACTGAGATTTGCAAGGTACGCCGCATCTCCGAATGCTCCCGCCCTCCTGCCTGACTTCTTCGTTACTTTAGCTTACAGACCAGTTCGAGGGTAGTCTCATCAGAGTCTTCCGCCGGTTACAGGAGCTCATCCGCCAGATGGCCGCTGCCGCCAAAGTTATCGGCAATAATGAGCTCCAAGAAAAGTTCGAAAAAGCATCTGAGATGCTGGGTCGACCAAATTCCGTCATCTTCTGTTCATCACTGTATCTCTAGTCTGTAGATGTCTGTATCTTTATCACCTGTCATTGATCATTCAGCAGTATGACCACCGATTCCATCTTCAAACACTTTGTTTACATGCAATACACTGTTACCATCTAGCACGAAATCCAAGGGAGAAAACTGGGTATAAATTTGAGACGCTGCTCAACATGCTAACATGCTCCGTTGTCCGTCCACACTCCAGCTATTTCCGAGGTTAGACTAGATTATAAGACGTCTATGCGAGCCTGCGACGCACCTGATCCACCGGGTGTGTCACCTTGCGTCCACCACTTTGCGGTCCACAAGTGTCCGCCTGTCGTAGTGAGAAAACGTCAGCCACGATCTTACAGCGGCCGCGATATTGTACTCACCGTAAACTGCTGTTTGACCTCCGGTGTACACCGACTAATATGTGTGATCAGGAACGAGCTCAGCTTCCGAGACTTGCAAAACTCACCCCAGAACTCCAAGCAGCAACGCCGCCGCAGCTGCCTGGGTTGCCTGTTGGGCCGGTGGGAGGTACCGATGTTGTCGGACTCCCGGGACTACTACCACCGGAACCCATGTTGTTTCGGATGTTGTCCCACTTGCTGTTAGGGAACCTGTGGTTGTTTCGAGTCGATGAGATATTTCTCCGGCGAGATATACAATGGACTGCTCACTTGATGTGGTTCTGAGTCTGGTCGAGGGTACCATAGACAGTGGCGGCACTTTGGACCAGAGAGGTCGGGCCAGTCTTGTCAGTCGACAACTACTCGGCTCATCAGTGACCACAGCCGCAAACAGCTTGTCAAATCACCTACATCCCAGAACATAGTGCCAGCAAGACCCTTTGAGGCAACATACTGCGCTTTCAGTTGCACGATATGAGGGGTATCGTATGATACAAGCTCCTTCTTGGCGGAGTCGTAAGAGTAGCTGGAGACGTCCGTGAGGTTTTCAAAGACCTGAAGGACGATCTTTAGCTTGTGATCATCGCATGAAACGGTTTCATCTAGAGTTACCTGGGCACCCGCCAAAGGCAGAACCGAGTACGAGTATATTCCAGCTTCTATAGTACCTGGCCCAATCTAAAAAGCGGATTCAGCGGGCTGAGTGCCGTGAAATCGGAAGTGGAAACTCACTCCGTTGTATGACTGTCCAATCCCAGCTGTGGCTTCAAATGCACGCCCATAAAGCGGGATGCCTGCAAGCAGCTGAGAACTAGTACAGGTACAGACTAGAGTACTACGTACCCATGTTAATCTTGCCAGCCGTTGCCCCGTTGCTCGTATAGAACTTGACAGCTGCGTCAGTGGAAACGCCGGTGCGGGCTCCGCCGTAGAGATTGGCTTGATTGTCAGCCTGTCAAAGAGACTTTCAGTCGGTGTGTCGTTGTGTGCTTCACCTCAAACTCACGTAAGTCAGCCAAGACCCGGCGTAATCGTATGCCTAGTAGATACGGAAAGTATCAGTACTGCCGCCGGGTACGCGAGGGCGTCCACGTACCATAAGGTTCCAGTAGCTCAAGGCTTTGTCCATTTGCGCGACAGACAGGAACCCATAATTAGCAGAACCTGCAGGAACAGCAGCCTGGTCCATAGTCAGCAGGACAATGTCCCAGGAGCGATGTGATACGCACCGTGATAAGGTAAGGGACAGAGTCTCCTTTCGATTTGGCATAGCTGTCAAAGCCGGTGCGGAGTGCTGTGAGTAAGTCGGCGAAGCCCTGTCCTTGAGCTGTATTGGCAGGATATTCGAAGTCTAAGTCGATGCCATCAAAGCCGTAGTCTTCTACCAGCTGAAGAGCACTGCTGACGAATGTTGCTCGTTTCCCAGCATCGGTGACAAAATTGAAGTGCCCGCTCTGAGAGTACGTCCAGCCTCCAATTGAAAGAGTGACCTTGAGATTCCTGCAGGCGGCAGCTCAGCACGTGTGTCAGTGACTAATATGAAGGGCCTGCGGTACCTGTTTGCCAGCTTGAGGAGGTAAAGCTTGAAAAGGAAGATGAGATGAGATCATTGTCCGACATTTACAGCGTCAACAACTATTCACCTGCTTCAAGCAGCCGTAAAGGTTGTTCCCAGTCTCGTCCCAGGAGTCGCCTGGGAAATGTTTCTACACATGCGAAGTCAATCTCTGAAGAGAGGAGATGCAGTCACCCATACCTGCTCATCAGCATAGCTATCGGTGAGAGTGATTGAACCTGTGTCTGGAGAGACATCGGCGAACGCATACAGAATATGCGTCAGGTCACCGGGTGTGATATCGGTAGGTTCTGGAGAGACATGTGAGCCGTGCACGACACTGCATGATGCTTTATCTTCGTACGGAAGTTGGCGCCATAGATACCCCTGCAGCAGAAAAGGTGTCAATGTAGAGATAATGGAGGCACGGCTGAAAGCCTACCAGTTTGTAAAGTAAGCTGCCTGGACCTTTGCTCCTGCGCGTTTGTGTATGACCTGAGCGGTAGGATTCCCGGGGGCAAATTTATGCGGGGCGTTTTTATAGGTAGCAGGCCTATGCATAACCTGAGTCGCATTGACAGTGAAAATAGCCACCGAGGCAGCGAGAAAGAGGAAACGGAGGTTCTTCCAGTGCGAAGGTGGAGCCATGGCGGGTGGATGCGTTGTCAGGTCAACTGTGGAACCCAGACGAGAACCTCTACGCTTTAATACGGCCGAGGTACACGCCATGGTATACACCATGCGTATCCACCTCGGATATACAGCGTTCTGCGGAAGACGTGTTTAGCAATAGGAATGGCAACAGATAATAGAACCATATGGACTAGGATCACTGTTACTACAAAGGCTGAGCGTACTGGACGCGACCCATGCGGCGATACTTTGTACAAAAGATGCACATCAGATTGAGCATACCGTACAGTTCTCCTGAAAAGCCACAGCAAAGAGACGTTCAGGTCATTCGCAACGTCGGTGCGTGGCAACAGGTCATGTTACTCGGCTTGGCTGTCTTCAACAACGATTTGTTCATGTGCCGAGTGCAGGGTGCTCGTCTGAATACGGATGACTTTGCAGATCTACCATCTGGACGTCGAACTTCTCATTTGATAGAACCCTTCGAAGTTCGTATCACGAGGCAAGAGTCGGTATCTAGTCGCGTGGAGCACATTGGCGGAAAAGTTTCAGATTGGCAATAACGTGAGCTCAATTATCGAGGCCGCAGAGAAGTGACCGACTGACCATGGTATTCTTTCTCTACAGAACCTAACCATGTCCTCGCGGCTTGCACCAGAGGACCTTGAATTGAGCTAGAGTTTGAACACTTGCGAAATCACTTTAAGCGCTGAAGCTGTAGAAGGATTGCGAACCATGCCGCAAATACTCCGCAGTGTAGGAAAGTAGCTCTGCGAGAGTCTGGAGCTTCTCTCACCACGACTATCAGGTGGGTCTACTGTATCATGTTCGCCATGCGCGTGCGCATAGTACGCACATGGTCGACAGACAACTCTGTATCCGAGGTCGCCACAATCGTAGTTACAGCTGGGCGTGCCCAAAACGAACTTTGATAGTACATCTTAAGTGCACTGCAGATGCATCAGAGTCACTTCGCGACTTGAATCAAGGACGCCACTGAAGTACTCACTCAAAAACCACAGTGATGATGGCCTTGATTATGATGCATATCGTGCCATATGGCTTCAGCAACTTCAGACTGTAGACAGCGAGACGACCGCGAAGTCGGGTCATGATGCAGGAGAAAGCAGTGCTTGGCGATTGCCAGTGAATAAGATTTGCGTCTGCAGTTACAAACAGCTATAAAATATGAATGCAAGCAGAAGGTAGATTCGGAGTGCGGTTGCCAGTGAGTGGTGCAGAGTCCAGAAGTACTCGGACGCGAATCTGGCTTGCCCCAGTCTCCGAACATACCCTGGGAAAC
Organism: Steccherinum ochraceum; assembly: GCA_004332605.1. Classification (NCBI taxonomy): domain Eukaryota; kingdom Fungi; phylum Basidiomycota; class Agaricomycetes; order Polyporales; family Steccherinaceae; genus Steccherinum; species Steccherinum ochraceum. Next base: position 10,098 of record RWJN01000190.1, on the reverse strand, counting down.
GGCTATCGGCAATTCCCGCCTAGGCTACTACGAGCGACTATTTGCAACACCTTCTCCTCGAGCTTGAAGTACTTGCCTTGGACCTATCGAACCGAGTCTCGGCCAAAACTTGTTGCACGAACGTCGCATATGAGGCCAAGTCGGTCCAAATCTCAGCATCACAACTACTTTCCTTTGATAACCGTAGACCCATCGCATCAACGCGTCAGTCTTCCGCGCGTCCGCATTGATGATGCTGGTGGCAAGCTGCGTCCCAACGAAGCTGAGCTGAGGCAGAAGGCTTAGTATTGGACCTGCCTTCCAGAGGCGGTGGCAAGCGTACTATGCAGGCCCCCAGACAAGACCGTCTTGTAGTTCGGCAGCACAGCAATATTGTAAGTCCACAGTCTCACTCCTGGACGGTAATATCTGAAGACAAGATTGTGCTCAGCTGCTTCAACACAACAGCTACTGCACCGCCAGGCAACAGCTATGGCTGCGGCTGTTATCTGTACCATCCGTCCGCCATGTGCCACGTCCACTTCACTTCTGGTGACGATGCCACCGTACCCGTACATTGGAGGTACGACTTCCTTGAGAGTCCGTTAGACGTTCGCTAGCTAAGCGTATTCCAAAGTGGGACGATATGGAGCTCCACGTCTTTGTTTACAAGCACTCCCGCGGATCTTCTCGTCGCATACCTTGCCATTGTCGCATCGAGACGAGTACGCGAACCAAAGGCTTGAGTTCGCAAAGGACAGTCATAGCTTTCCGAGCGGACCCTTACACCAATGCCCATCGGCACGCTGGATTTAAGATACATCGAAGAGGACAATTAGGCTACCAGGACAGTCATTCGTAAGCACGGTATATTTGCATGGTTTTCTGTTCAACCAGGAGCACAAGATCATCATTTCACTTCTCAAAGTGAGCACAAGGTGCTGCGATGTACACTTACCTTTTGTTGCATCGCTGTCCTTATATCTGATCTGACTCTCATCTACAGCTTGGTACCTGCGCAATGATGCCTCGAGAAGATGGCGTCGTTGGCTTTCGTCTGATCGTGTACGGAGTCGAAAGCCTCAAGGTCACAGGTTGATCGTACTCCTTGGCGGACTTTGTCGGTATACCGACTCGAACGCCTTGTCTATGTGTCGATCGCCTTGTACAACGAAGTTGGCGAGGTAAGCCACCTATTGGTCCTCAAACTGCCCGCATTCTGATGAGTTCATGTATCAGAATACCTATTCGAATGTACTCGTCGTTGCAAGAAAAGCCACGCTCATAATTGGAGAGGAATTGAGCATCACAGGAGTGTACAGTAGATCCATCATCGAGCACCAAAGCTGGGGGACGCGTGACGCGTCAGAATCTGCCATGTGCCATGCCAATGTTTATCGATTGGGACTGCATTTGTACTTTGTGGATGAACTTGCGCATCGTTGACTGAACACGCGGAAAACGCGTTTTATGATATGAAGGGCGAGGACGAAAAGCGTGACTGGTCCAGGCTGAGGCGGGGAGGGCGCGAAGATGGCCGATATAGCCGCCGAAGTCGTGAGAGCAGCGGCGCGGTTGGAAAGAGAGACGAACATCGGTTGGGACGGTTGCTGTCCTTGTCCCCCTGCCTGGTTCGCGTTCATTGTCCATCTCCTCTGGTTTGCTCTGCTCACGTCCGACGACCTCCTCGTCATCGGCGTCCATTTCCGCATCTCTCTGAGACTGTGTTCCACGTTCCAGCGCAAAGTCAAGGACGCGTCTTTCCTTTACTCTTCTCTTTCTCATCGCAATCACCGACCCGGTTTGCTCTCGCCTGTTTCGCTAGCCGCACTCAAGGTCGCCGGCCTGCCTGCTTTGTGAAGCCCAAAGGAGCAATCGTTTTGCATATACATACATCTTAATCCATCACCTCACCATCCACCTTCCGCCCAGACGTCCCTCATCCCCTCGATATGTCCGCGTCCCCATCCCCTACACCGACAGCATCTGCCTCAGGAGCCGGCCCCAGCTCGAGACCACAGCTGGGAAATGGCGACGAAAAGAACAGGTGGGTCTCTGTCGCATTGCTGGTGGCAGTCGGTCAATGGTCTGACGCGTCCTCGTTTCTTGTTCTACTTATCAGCGTGGTAATCAAGGTCGGGATGGTGGGGGACTCGCAAATTGGCAAGACAAGTCTGATGGTCAAATATGTTGAGGGCAGCTTCGATGAGGACTACATTCAGACGCTGGGTGCGTTGTCGCTGTCTTGTGGCTTTTTCATGTCTGTGCTCACTTGTTGGCATGACGCCACCCGTTCTTCCAGGCGTCAATTTCATGGAGAAGACCATCTCAGTACGGCGGACGACAATCACCTTTTCGATATGGGACTTAGGTGGTCAGCGGGAGTTCGTGAACATGCTACCGCTGGTCTGCAATGACGCCGTCGCCATCTTATTCATGTTCGACCTGTCGCGAAAATCCACTCTGAACTCTGTGAAGGAGTGGTATCGGCAAGCACGTGGGTTCAATAAGGTGTGTGGTCTATTTTACTGCTGCGTGCGGCCTTAGGGCTGCTGCACTGCCCGAAAGAGTTATTGTCTCACTGCGAGAATAACTTAGACCGCGATTCCCTTCCTGATCGGCACGAAGTTCGACACCTTCTCAACATTTCCTCGAGACGAACAAGAAGAGATCACCAAACAAGTACGTCGCGTCTTTGACTCTGTTTCTCCAGCTTCTAAGACGTATTGGTGTAGGCGAAGCGCTTTGCAAAGGCAATGCATGCTTCGTTGATCTTCTGCTCAACGTCAGCCTCGATCAACGTCCAGAAGATCTTCAAGATTGTGCTGGCAAAGGCCTTCGACCTCAAATGCGTTATACCCGAAATTGAGGGAGTGGGAGAACCAATACTGATCTACGTAGATGTATAAGATTCCCCCATCCGACGATATCCTCATACCCCCATCAAGTGCTCAAGGTGCAGGAAACTCCATTCTTAGGATTTATAGGTGTGAAGCGCGTATGCAGAAAGCGAGAAAGCCATATAAGGTGTGTAGCTTCGATACCTCAATTATTGTTCTCTTCTCACAAGCTTCTTTCCAGATTGCTGCCTGCCAGCTTTGATCACGGTACCTACAGAGGATCGTCGTTGTATCATATAATGCTGTGTGGAGTTCTTTCTCAGACGAAACGGACTTCATGAATGTTGATGACTATGGCGGACTGCAATCTTATAAGAAAGCTATTTTACCCTATATATTCCCTTCACATTCCTTATTTCTCTACGCTGCCCAGTCGTCGATCCCCACCTTCGCACGTACCCTCGATTACCCTCTGGACCTCCCATGGAATATCCCCCCCAAGCTCCCCGATTCCCATTTTCCTCATCCCATATTTCTGTGTCGCTGTTGTCGTTTTCACCCATTTGCTGCATATCATCCACGTCGTCGCTCATCGCCTGCATACCTATATAATTTCCTTGTTCTCCCAAGCATACTCTATGGTCATGTACTCTTCCAAATCAGTCTTTTGGTCATGCATCAACACCACAGCTTGGTCAGAGATTTTAACCCGACAGGTTCGATGAAGCTTCAAGCTTCAAGCTTTGGCAGTCGAATGTCGACCAACACGCGGCGGCCCAGCTATCCTGTGTCTGCTGACAAAGCGAACTCATGTCACGAAGTTGATGTTTGCTGTTGTTATGATCGGAGGACTGTAGCCTTCTCTTCTTGGACACGTAACCTTCTTCTTTACAGTACGGTGCCTTCACCGACACCCACCAGCTCCGACGTATCTATGGCCGCCTTCATCGAACTGTCTCATGGGGTGTATTTCAAGGCACAAAGAACAGCTGCTGAACGCTGTTATGTAGCATATCATGCGCTTCGCCCTCACATACCTCCGATTTCACTCCGTGCTTTGCTCATGTCGTGCGCTCTCCAGGACTTATTGGCCCAACAATGATCCGACGCCTTGCAGTATGTTCTGCGCGAACCCCTGGGATGGACGCATCATATAACGCTATCGCTGCGCCCCCGCTGTCCAGTGCTATTTATGCATCGTTGTCTATACCATGAGACCTCGCACGATGTGGGGAATCACTGGTGGGGCGAGCTTCTTCGATGATCTGTCGTGGCTTCCGTCGTATCTTGCGAAATGCGGGGCATTTAGCAGTGCGGACGAAGACGCGTTGTAACTGCTCTGGCTAACTGTCGGCGCAAAGTCGGCCCAGTTTGGGCAGTCTTGACGTCAATAACCACTGTTCAGGGTGGGTACAAGGACGCCAAGTTCAGCAACTTCCACCACGGCCATTGCGGAGGTCACGACGACTCGTCCATACCCTCGATGTTTGGCGTATAATATTCGGTGTTTTGTTGCCCTCTTTCGTTCTCTTGTGCACATCGCTCACCGTGCGGTTACAGGTCACGAGCGTCCTTCGGATCCGACGTCTTTCCGCGTTGCTCACCCGACAACGATATGCTGTAAAGTTCGTTTGCAAGTTTGGTACCTTGAGCGATGTAGTCCACAGGTTCAGCGATGTTTTGATCAGAATAGGCTATGAAAAGCTCACGAGGATCAGAAACCAATGGTACGCGAGTTATTATGGTCGGATGTTTCTCGCTCAAAGACGCGTCAAGCTCAGATGGCCCCTTGAATAAATAGCGAGACGATCTTTGCAGATGAAACAAGCACAGCGCGTGAACTGTCGCTCTCAACCATGTTGCGCCGTACACTTCTTGCGCTTCTGCCTCTCGTGGGCTCAGGTGCGCCGTTACGAAAGAGATTGCATGCGTTCGCTGACCCGTCCTCGTAGTTCTCGGCCAAACTGCTGCTCCTTACACCGACACTGAAAATGGCTTCCAGTTCACTGGTATCACAGACCCGGTGCACACGGTCACGTACGGACTGGTGTTCCCACCTTTGGCGTCGTCTGGTCCCCAGTCCACAGAGTTTATCGGTGAAATTGTTGCGCCCATTGCCGCGAAATGGGTAGGATTTGCGTTGGGCGGTGCTATGTTGCAGAACATTCTGCTCGTTGCTTGGCCAAACGGGAACCAGATCGTGACTTCTACGCGTTATGCCACGTATGTGATCCTGAATGATATTGCTTTTATGTTGTTCACCAATACATGTCTTTCAACAGGGCATACGTGCAACCTACGTACGTACCGCTTTCCTAATTTCTGGCGCATTCAAACTTACAAACATATCCTGAACAGCGAGTATGATGGTCCCACGCTCACTACACTGCCGTCGTCTCACGTCAACGCAACTCACTGGAAGTGGGTTTACCGGTGCCAAAACTGCACATCTTGGAATGGTGGCGGGCTCGATGTTACATCCGGTGCAGCTCTTGCATGGGCCTACTCCAGTGTCGGTGTTGACGACCCTGCCGACCCACAAAGTACCTTCCAGGAACACACGGACTGTGAGAATCATACAGTGATCCATCGTATGGACTTTCGTCGCTGACCCTTTCTCGGCAGTCGGTTTCTTCGGCATGGACTTCTCTTCGGCACACAACGCTAACTACAATGCTTATCTGAACGGCGGTACCGGTACCACATCGCCGCCCAGCGGCCCTACCGGACCCACAACCACAACCACCCCACCTTCGGGGCCGACGGTTACTGTATGTGATGGCATTGCCACGAATCTCCGCGCAGTGCTAATCACCGTGTCAATTTAGCCTACGCCTTACGATTACATCGTAGTCGGCGGTGGTCCTGGTGGTATCATTGCCGCGGACCGTCTTTCCCAAGCTGGCAAGAGTGTTCTTCTCATTGAGCGTGGCGGACCAAGTACCGCAGAAACTGGCGGTACATACACTGCGCCTTGGGCTGCAGGTCACAACGTATGTGTCTATGTATATGGACCAACCAGATCCCGTGCTCACACATGCTCTACAGTTGACCAAGTTCGATATTCCTGGACTGTTTGAGTCGATGTTCACCGATGCCAACCAATTCTGGTGGTGCAAAGGTTTGTGACGACAATGTAAATCGTGTCGTTTCTTCTTAGCTAATCCAATTGTCACTCCAACAGACGTCACTGTATTCGCAGGTTGCTTGCTAGGTGGTGGTACATCTGTCAACGGAGCGTATGTAACCAACTCCATAATAGCTGCATACCCTCAGTCTGAACTCGTGTTTCTTCAGGTTGTACTGGTTGCCGGCACAATCCGATTTCTCTGCAGCCGCAGGATTCCCTTCGAGCTGGAGCAATCATCAACCGTACACCGACAAACTGACGGCCCGTCTGCCCAGCACCGATCATCCATCTACGGACGGCCAACGCTACCTCGAGCAGACTTTCAACGTTGTCTCTCAGCTACTCACCGGTCAAGGATACTCTCAAATCACGATCAACGACAACCCGAATTACAAGGATCACGTCTTCGGATACAGCGCCTACGATGTGAGCTTTCACAATTATTCTCATATGTTCTGGAGAGCTTACGACTCTCGCAGTTCATCGACGGTAAACGTGGCGGCCCCGTTGCTTCGTATCTTCGTACCGCTAAAGCCCGCAAGAACTTCGCGCTTATGGATTATACGCTGGTTTCCAATGTTGTCCGCAATGGGTCCACTATCACTGGTGTCCAGACCAACAACACTCTTATCGGCGGCAATGGAATTATACCTCTCAATCCTAAGGGCCGTGTCATTCTTTCTGCTGGCTCCCTTGGTTCCCCGAGAATTCTCTTCCAGAGTGGTATCGGCCCAAGTGACATGATCAGTCTCGTCCAGGCAGACCCGACTGCAGGACCACGACTGCCTCCTTCGAGCCAGTTCATCAACCTGCCCGTCGGCATGAACGTTATGGACAACCCATCTATCAACGTAAGCTCTTCTGAATATAAATCATACGTTCCTGCTAACCCTATGTCTCATAGCTGGTGTTCACGCACCCGAGTGTTGACGCGTATGACAACTGGGCCGACATTATGACCGACCCGCGCCCTGCCGATGCTGCACAGTACCTCAAAGACCAGTCCGGCGTCTTCGCCAGCGCGTCCCCAAGAATGAACTTCTGGCGTGCATATTCAGGCAGCGATGGCAAGACCCGCTACGTACGTCTTCGTCTTGTACTCCACCTGAACCTAAGTCTCACGACCGCCGTGGCTTATAGGCGCAAGGCACTGTCCGTCCGGGTGCTGCTTCCATCAACACCACTCTTCCATACAATGCCAGCAGCATCTTCACGATCACGATGTACTTGTGCGTGCCGCCGTTTTCTGGCATGAGTCTTGGGCACCGGCTGAACACAGTTCTCGCTCTCACAGGTCTACCGGTATCACATCTCGTGGCCGAGTCGGCATCGATGCCGCCCTTCGCGCTCAGCCAATCGTGAACCCTTGGTTCGCTGACCCCGTGGACAAGACGGTGCTTGTTCAAGCGTTGAAGGATGTTGTATCCAACATGAATAACGGTGCGTTCTTCCGTCTACGACGTCATAATCTTAGTGCGCGACTGACTTTTGTTCCGGGATGCAGTGTCCGGCATGACGATGATTACACCCGATGTCCAAATGACTATCGATGAATACGGTGCGTACAGCTTTCCCTTCCCCATATACATGGCCATTGCTGCTCCACAACGCGTCTTCTTGTTCTGTTCCGTATCTTCTCATAAGCCGATGCTGACGCCGTAACACTCTTTTATCGCCCTTTATTGGTATTTTTGAACTGCAGTCGATGCCTATGATCCGGTGAGTTTCTTTCCCTATGTTGGCAGTAGGAAGAGAGGCTATGTATGACCTCATTGACCATCTGCCATGCTGGCTGTCGGACCAAAGATCTGATTCTGACGACGTCGTTCTGACTCCCATCTAGGCTACGATGAACTCCAACCACTGGGTGGCATCCAACCGTATTAGCACGAGCTCGTCCAGCGGCGTCGTCGATGAGAATGTCAAAGTGTTCAACACAGACAACTTGGTGTGTCAATTTAGGTCTCCTACACCTTCCCCTGAGAGTTAGATGTTGATATGTCGTACAGTTCATTGTCGACGCGTCTATTATCCCGTCTCTTCCGATGGGCAACCCACATGGTATGCTCATGTCAGCGGCTGAACAGGCCGTTGCGAAAATCCTGGCGTTGGCCGGAGGACCGTGAGTACTCTCAGTCTTGGGAGACAGGTGGCGACCATCTCTATGGTCGGGCTACATTATTTCAAAAACCAAACACGTGTATTATTGCTTAACAACTATGCATTTCGATCTGTTCAAAAATGTGTGCATTGCCGTTGCTAACAAAGTATACACGGGGCTCTCAGCCCGTGCGCGCTTGTCAGAACTAGCTTCGTATCCGCGAGTTGCACCTGGCGACGTCTCCGTCTACTGCTCAACGGTTACAGCGCTTTGCAAATATAATGGCAGTGGACGCCTTCAGAAAGAGAAGAGAACAAACGAAAGACTTGGTGAAAACAGGACTCGACGCAGGGCAGAGGCGGAAAATCTTCCAAAGCGCGCTAAAATGTGCATGGACGAACGACTCCGTGAAGCTACCAGCTGTGGCGTGGCGAGGGACGCATGTGTGGGAAGACTCCGAAAGAGGGAGAAAGGCAAAGAGCGAAAGAGAACCATACATTACTGTAATTGCCACTACCTCACACAATGCACTAGCATTTTGCGACAAGACCGTCAGCGTCAGGGCGCCGATAGCTATATAGGCGGGAGGAGGGATGGAAAATTATGAATTATGCAAATCCGTTGGCAAAGGACGACAGCCACACAACGACGGACCTGACAAAGCCCTGAAGGGAAGACCGACAATACAGTATCGAGGTAGTCTCCGCGGCGAACCTCGGTACGGAAGACAATTGTTCTGTACTACATGGATCGAGGCAACCGGCTCGTTCCTCCTGCCTCATGACCCTCCTCTCCTCGGTGGTCCTCCAAATCCCCATAGTACACACTCCCATGTTGCCCGAGTAGTCATACACAAGTTCTTCTTCACCCAGCTCGTATTGTCACGCAGAGAGTTCCACTCTCGCAGAGCGCTTTCGGCATCCGGAGGGTCGTCGTCTTCTAGCATGCGCCTCAACAAGCCCTCAAGAGGTGAGAGACCCCAGAGGTTCTGAGTTCAGGTCAACCGCATTGATCTGTCAAACATCCTATTCCAAAAGAACAAAAAAATGAACGCACCAGATGTCGGACATCTGCAACAAACAGGGCGAAACTCTTCAAGTCACCTTTCACACTGTCAGTCAAGCGGGGCCGACCTAGTCCAACCAAGGGCGTCTTGAGTTCAGACTTCCACCCCTCTTTGGTGATGCCCCCAGCAACAGCGCTGTCCATGTCGACCAAGCATTGGTTCAGGGGAGCGAAATAAAATGGTGTATCACGTCGGAAGAGAATATCTCTAGGAGATAACCTCGTTGTGACGAGACCGACGGGGAGAGGAACATGGCGAGGGCAACTTCATGGGGAGGAAACATGAGTCCGCGTAGGCCAATCCGCAAATGGTTACGCACATGTTAGATATCCCTTGCCGGTGGAAGAAGCTTATACCCTACGTGTGATTGAGTCAGCATGACGCATGTGCAGTCGTTATGGACGAACCTCTAACACCTGCGCACCAAACTCCAAGAAGCTGTCGATGCGCCACCAGGAATGTCGGGTGATTTGGGCAAGGTACGGGGTGATCACGAAAGTAGCGGAGGAATCCGCAGGGTCGTCAAAGGTCCCGATGATCGGGCTGCAGTGGTTGGAACGATGGGCACGCATTTCAGGGCGCGAAAATTGTCGCAGAAGGTGAAGCTCGAGACTATCGTTCTGCATTCTGCGAATTATGACAAGGTGTCCCTGACGATCGGTTGCATCCATAGCATCTGGGTACACAAACTAGATAGGGTCACACTGCCGTGAGCATCTCTGCCTGAGTCGTTGAGCTGGGAGGAGCAAGTACTCACAGTTGGCCGCCACCTGAGATCACAACCTGCGGGAATTGTGCCCTTGAGACGTCCAACAGTACGTTCTCTGACATAGTTATCACTTGTGGGGGGCAGTGGTGACGGTCGACGGCTTGGATCTGGGTGAAAGTACGAGCGTAGACGGTATCCTTGAGAGAGCAGGAAGTCGTACTGGCTCCTCCAATACTCGTCATCCAGCCGCGTCCCATTCCAGGTTTGATAGCG
>RWJN01000019.1:0-154936 GCA_004332605.1 Steccherinum ochraceum | reverse complement strand
CTGCCAGATCCAGACACTTAGAAGCAAACAAACCAGTACCTGTGTACATTCCATTCTTCTGCGAAGCCGGTAGCTGGTAGCAATTTAGGTTGAATTTAAAGCTTGTGTAGGCGGGTATAATGGAGCAGTAGCCCAGGACACCTGGACGAGCGTGGATGGTTGACAAATGCAAGACCTTCAACTAATAGGTGCTGGTAGGACTGTTGAAAAATCGGCCGAACAAACCACTTAGAATGCTGCATATGCAAGTGGCAGCACAAATCTTGTGCACGCCGGGTCCCGCTCACTGCAGGGTTGGGCCTACCTCCGGCGACGAGCTCATGCTACTGCACCGCGATGTTGGCGGACAATTCCTCAGAGTGGCGCACAAGCTAGTAGATATTTTCAGGTCAATATAACTTCTCGAGAGGTGAAAGATAGCGAATAAGTGTTTGCAGACGGTCGCGAGGTGTGATCGTGTTTGCCCAGTACTAACGCGCTCGCTGCCCTGCCTGCCTAGAGCGGAGAGGCGCCGACGGGCACTGACCGTTGACCTACCCGGTCAGTCCGGTCTGACCGGGTGGTCTGACCGGACGGTGGTCAGTCCGGGTGGGCGGTCAAGGTCTGACCATCCCATCACTGTTGAAGAGGGAGAGACAGGGCAAGGGCAAGGCCCAAGGGGGGAGAACACTGAAGCACCGCCAGTCGCCAGAAGGCCCAGCCAAGGCGAGACCATCCTCGTCCTTTTCACATCAGGGACACACACACCCGACCACCCACAAACACCTGTCCATTCCGCAAAAGGTCGTCCAAGTTCGCAGTGTGCGATTATTCTCGGTGGGACCGTCCTGTTGCCAGAGCTCTCGGTGTGCCAGCAAACGCGATCCATGTTCAACCACGGTGCTGTGGGGAGATTGGACGTGCTTTTGAGGACGTTTCGCTATGGCAACGCCGGTACTACTGCGATTCAGAAGCCGCTACTAGGAACGCGTGGCGGCGGCGGGAGAGGCGCGTTGAGGCGGGCGATGTCGGTGGCCACCAGTCCGTCTGCCAAGCCGCTGCTGTTGTACACGTGGGGCACACCGAATGGGAAGAAGGCGTCGATCATGCTGGAGGAGTTGAAGGCGATGTACGGGCTGGATTACGAGTGAGTATTCGTGTATTTCTGGTGGCTTTGAACGGTACCACTAACCTCGTTTTTTCGCGTTCTCAGCGTACATCCCATCAACATATCTACAAATGTCCAGAAGGAGCCGTGGTTCATTAACCTGAACCCAAACGGCCGTATACCCGTGCTGGTCGACCGCAATAGAGCCGATTTCGCGGTGTTCGAGACGGCGGCGATTTTGCTGTACCTAGAGCAGCACTACGATACCCAGCGCAAGTTTGGATTCGATCCGGCGACGCAGGCGGACGATTATAGTCGGATGGTGCAGTGGATGTTCTTCGTGGTACGTTTTCGCCTTGTTTTTGCTTATGAAGTGGGTGTCGGGAGGATGATGGGGATGGTCGGGGTTTGATAGCATGGTGGTGTTGGCCCGATGCAAGGACAATGTGAGTTGCCAATGTCCGCATGAGGTCTGGCTAAAAACTGATACTGTGGCTATGTCAGTGAACCATTTTGCCCGCTTCGCACCGGAGAACATACCTTATGCCAAGAAACGTCAGCCTCCCGTTGCCCATGGTGTTCTCCTCTGATATGTCGTATCCTGCAGGCTACCTCGATGAGACCAGACGTCTTTATGGTGTCCTGGATATTGGATTGGAGGGCAGAGACTGGCTGGCTGGTCCAGATCGCGGCACATACAGCATAGCTGATATGAATGGCTTCCCTTGGTGCGTGCCCCCTTCCACTCACTCTGAGCCTGTTGCCAATGGACTGTCGGGTGTCGTGCAGGGTAGCAAGCCACGGTTTCGCCGGGATAGAGACGTTGAACGAGTGGCCCAACGTCAAGGTATGTCAGACCTCATCATGGGACGGATACAGTACCCAGCTAACATGAGGCTCCTTCCCTTTCATAGGCGTGGGTTGAGCGCTGTTCAGAACGTCCGGCTGTCAGAGCTGGTCTGCAAGTTCCCTGATGGTCTTTTAGAGCGAAGAGCATCACAACGGCACACTACACTCAGTCGTTGATACCCCCCTTATCGGATGCGATTACGAGGGTGTTCTGCAATTTTATTTTCTGCCGTTTCCAGGAATGAAAATTCGGCTTTCGGACACAGTAATGCTATCCATACAGGGTGTACCCAGCCCCGGCCCCAGCTAGCTCCCCGCAAGACAAGGAAGTCACCGTTCTACGGACCGGATTTACAAGCACCCAATTTAGCTTTTGGCCTCGAACGACGGAGTACACGTCAGGGAACCTTGACGAAAGTTCTGGACAGCCAAGGCTGAAGACACAAGCTCTCAGGTGACCATCTTAACCAGAAAACGGCTGCAGGGTCATCCACTTCGTTCCAACGCCGGCGACTTTTCCCGTCTCTTCGCCTTTGCCCTGTGGCGTGTACCCGCATGCCGCGCAGCCCCGCAACATAGACAGCCGCCGCTTTGGGACGCTGCTTACCTAGGCCCAACAATGACGACGAGGAGGCAGCAGATCGGGCACTCCACTTCATGGGAACTGCGGGGGGTCTAGACCGCCTTTGCGCTGCTGCATACGAGGCGTTGATGAAAGAACCGAAATACAAGGATCTGGAATGCCTTTCCGACAAGGTTAAGACAAATACGAGAGCGCGAAGACAGACGACATCATGGGGAAACGGGTGGCATGGGTAGGCATGGTGGTGCGTCATGGAGATCCTTTCCTCTAGCGGATCTGTCAGAATGCTGGGATTGTGTTGTTGTTATTTTTGGGATTTTCTGTGGGCATTGGGTGGCGAAGGTGGTAGTGGTGGCGGGGGACTAGAGTGGGGAACGAGGCAATCCGATGGGTATATCGCACACTTCGCCATGGGCTGGACGCGTGCTACGGTTGGATCGTCTGTGGTATCGTCAGTAAGTAGATGTGAGGTAAGAGTTAAAGACCGTATCGCCGTACAAGAAGACAAGAAACGGTCCTTCCTAGGTGACGATGAGTTTCAAGCCATTGATCAGTTGTCGACAAAGAGGAATGCCGCCACCAGTCGCAAGTCCCCTCGGTACAAAATCGATCATCGGGTCGACCTCCCTCCAGTGGTTGCAGCTTCACTCTGCTTCCCGTCCCCGCCTCCGCCGCCTCCTTTCTGATCCTCCTGCTTTGACGACTCTTCCGCCGACTTGGCTTCCACCTCCCTTCGCACTTCCGTCCACAAGCGAAACGTGTACGCGTGCATGTCGCGTGTGTAGGCCTCTACAGCCTCTCGTCTCTCGTCGTCCGTGGGAGATTCGTCTCCCATCTCATGTGGCGGCGGGCTGGATGTGAGGACGATGAGCTGGCTGACTTAGTGAATAGGGAAGGAGAGACGAATGATGGAACAACTGGCAAAGGCGTCCGACCCCGCGATGGCGGACGGACGAACGGGGGCTTACGGTCGGGCGAACCTGGCGTGCTGGCCGGGGGAAAGAGAAAGAAGGAAAAGGCCTTGTTATGATTTGTTTCTGCGCTTTTTATTTTGTGTTCAACGGCAGGGGGGCACGCCCCGCGAGAGCCGGGCGGCGGGGGACGAAGGGTTGGGTTGGGTTTTCCCAATCATAGTCGATGGAATTTTACTTCCGACATAATATGCACACTACGTCATGATGTCTGTTCGATAAAGCATGTATTAAATTGACGTGACCCGGCCGCGGCAGCGGGGGGAAGATCAGCGGCGAACTTTGACGGACGCTGTTGGGCTCAGTTCGACTCTGCGAACAACATCGTGAGCCCAGTCTTTTTGACTCCACGGTCTCGACCAAGGATTGTGTACTTGGATATGTTTTTCGCCAGAATGTTGAGCAGGGGAAGGAGCGAAAGCTCGTTGGAATCGGTTGGATAGCCTGGCGGATGAGACATGCGGCAGACTGCAGCTCCACTTCTCCTGTTATTCTGGACCGCCAAGGATCATGACGTCCTCAGGCACTAATAGCCTTTCGAGAACGCCGAAATGCAGGTTCAGCTAAACATATCCCATTTATGCCGTCCGTGCCTGTCGCCGTCGCCTTGTTATCGATCTGGCACACAACGTCCACATTCCAAAATCATGTGTTTCTACACTGCGGATATATAAGGACAGCGTTGTACTATGACGACGCGAAAATACCACCTTAGTATCTACTACCTTCCAATGGGTATCGACGTGCGCTGGGTATCTCCTGTGCCGTGCAGGCCTTCAGCGCAACCGAGCACATGCACCTGGCATCTCACATGTCTGTCACAGCGGCCGGTCAGCAATCGAACATCCGATCCATGTCGCAACACGCACTCACCCATCACCGGTGACCTCCGACACAAATCACTGTACCTCGTCCAGCTTCTTGTACATCCCAAACGGCCCGACGTCTCGCCCTCCCAGCTTCATGTGCAGCGTCCGCGCCGACGCCTTCGGGATGTCTGTCAACCGCGGCAGCTCTGACATCGTCGTACTCGATCTTGAACTACCGGTGTTCTGCGCGTTCTGGAAGCCCGTATGTTCGTCGAGGAGACGGCGGAGGTGCGCGTTCTCTTGCTCCAGGCGGGACAGCTCGCACTCGCGCTCCAGCGCCCACTCCGCCGCAGCGAGCTCCTTGTCCTTCTCGTCGTCGACCGCAGCCTCGACCAGGTCGGCCGGCGCAGTCAGCGTGAGCGTCGACGAGTTGTACGGTCGGTGGAAGTCGTCCGCGTGCTGGTCTTCTGAGTCGGCCTCGGGCACCGAGTCGGGGTCTTCGCCGTTCAGCGTGCGCATGGCGGACCGCAGCAGCGTGCCAAGCTTGGCCAGCGACGTGGACATGGAGCTGCTCGCAGATAGAGTGCGAATCAGCTCTTCCGTCTCTCGCACCAGCAGCTTGTGTTCGTATTCCCGGATGAGCGTGAGTTCGCGTTGTTGAACCTCGTTCTGCGCACGTCGAAGGGAGGTCATGAGACGTCAAAACAGAGTTTCTGCGGACGAACGTACCGCACGATTACGGAAAGTAGCCATGACGTTCTCCAGGGTCTGCTCGTACTCCTTGATCAAGGCATTCAGTTGCTTGTTGTCGTTCATAAGCGTCTGGTTCTCTGCCAACATTGACGCGTTCAGGCGTTCGAGCTCGGCATCGTAGACTTCTGTTGTTCGCGGTCAGAATCGCGAACAATACCAGAGGACGCTCATTGACCTTTCGATTTGTCAAGGTTGAATCTAGGTAGATTGTTATTCTTCAGAATGTCCAGTGGAAACATCAAGCTCACCTCCGAAGCACAAAGCCTGTCTGAGACCCGATTGCTCTGGACTAGAACCATAGTTCCCCCATCTGTAAACACGTTCCAACGAGCATAAACAGGCGTAGACTCACCTTCGCCGTCGCTCCCATCTCCCTCATCCTCATCGCCTGCCTGTAATTCTCCATGAGCACCGCGTCCAGCTCGGACATGATGGGTATCGCCCGCGTGAGCGGATCTTCTTGCGCAGGATCAATCACGGCCATGTTCTCGTCGCTGTCGTGTTTAGCCAGGGTGCGGCCGCTGTTGAGGGGGAGAAAGGAGGGTGGTATATGCGTGAAGCAGTCGGGAATCGTGAGGGTGGGGAGGAAGGCGGGGGTGCTAGTAGACGCCCATTTAAGAAGAGTGGCACGTGGTGGAGACGCGTCTGGAGGAGGAGGAGAGCAAGATCGCGGACACACCGGCTGCAAACTTTCACATAAAAGTGCTGTGGATGATTATGGTAGCTTGTGGGGAGGTCTCGTTTGAATCCGAAGCTTTGAATCAAAACATATCGTCAGAAAGTGTAATCTCGTTTTCGTTGCCAAAGTAGATAAGCGCCTGTCACAACAGGGCTTGCTCCCGACACCGATCTTCTGTCCACTTTACACCTTCGTCTCGCCCTTACAACCGACTTGGTATCTCGAAGATCATCTTGACTCGCAAACGCCGACTAACGCGCTCTCGAAAGCCGCGATGGATGCAGAAGGACGTATCCTGGCCGCATCCAAGTTCCTCTTACAAGCACCTCCCGGAGAGATCAATGATGTGCTGAACGGTATGTTCTTGTGTCCTTGATATCATCCAAGTATATGTCTGACAACCGTTCGTCCTCTTGCTAGACGTGCGAAACATCGTGTCTGACGACGATGTCCTCCAATCTGGAGTTCTTCCTGCACTGAGAGAATACAACCTCGCGCAATTCATCACTGCGGACGTCCCGGGACATCAGCACCAGGTTCGTCCGTAATTCACGATCAATGAGTGAGGATGTTGAATGAATGGTTTGGGGTTTTGTGCAGTGCATTGTGAGCGAGGCAGCGCGTCTGAAGCCGACGGAAGAAGTGGAGGGTGAGGAGGAAGAGGGTGATCGGTTCTGGGATCCACGGTCGAGAACAAGTTTCCGATTTGACCATTTGAGCCTGGTGCGTCTACATAGATGGTCATTCTATGTCCGAGACATTGAGAGTTCATTGTGTAGGAGGCATCCGATCCGCAATCTATAGAACCAGAGGGCGAATCAGAACCATTCCGGTGCGTGTTCCCAATTCATTGCTGAAATCACCAAACTAATTGACACCAACCGTCTAGTGCCGCGTTGGAAACGGCTACGGTAGCATACCTTGCTGCACACTTCCAGAGTGGTGTCGCATCCGTGTTCTCGGTCGCAGGGAACGCGGATCAGTTCATCATCCAGGTGGTGGCGAACAAATACAACCCCGCAAATTTTTGGTACGTCTGTCGTCTTTCATTGCCGCTGTAGATGGCTGACGCGTGTTTAGGTCAGGACGATGGCGTTCTGAATATACTGTCGACCTGGCAGAACGTACGCTGAGTGGCAAGATCCTCTTGAATGTGCATTACTACGAGCAGGGCAACGTGAGCATCATCACATACTTATTCGCCTGCCACTCCTGTTTCCAAAGCTCATCCATGCACAGGTACAACTAGAAACAAACCACACGATCTCCCTCGCGCTCCCACCTACAATCACTGCAGAGTCAGCAGCGCCGTCCGCACCGAAAGTGCTCGCGCTGATCGAGACGGAAGAGGGCAAATACCAAGAGTCGTTGGGTGATACATACCAGGAGATGGGGGAGAAGACGTTCAAGGGGTTGAGGAGGGCGTTGCCTATGACGAGGTCTAAGTTGGATTGGGATAAGGTATGTCGAGCTCGCGTCTTTGACGGTGCAAAGGAGCTGATTTGTTCGTCCGTTAGGTGCTAGGATACAAGTTGGGCGCGGAGTTGTCGTCGAACAAGGGTGGTTTCGCTGGGGCTTCGTGAGTTTCGGCAGAAGAGAGAAGGGCAGATTTGCTAGTGTGCGTGCGCAGAGTGCAAATACACGAATTGTAGAATATAAAGTCTTTTTTCTTTCTTGCATCATCCATACGGCGTGAGCAGAGCCGATCATGCGCGCCTACATAAGAGAGTCGTCCCGATCTGGATCTTGACATCTCTCTGCGACCTGCCTACTCTCTGCGACCTGCCTACTCTCTGCGACCTGCCTACTTCACCAATTTCTCTCCACATATCTGGACGCTACCATGGCCCCCACATCCATGACGAAAGGCAAAGGGAAAGCCGTAGAAGCAAGTTCGTCGACTTTGGGAGCAACGTCTTCCTCAGCAGCATCCTCCTCGAACTCGGACTCAGATTCAGACCTGTCTAGCAGCGAATCAGATTCAGAGTCTTCGGACGACGAGATCTCGCAGGAATACCTCAATTCTTTCCTCGAGAAAGCGAGGCAGAATGCACTTGCGCGACAAAAAGAGAAGGAGAAGAGCGAAGTTGTGAGAGTGGATGAAGATAAAGAGGAGGATGTGATACAATTGGAGAAGGAGCCTGAGGAGCAGTGCGTATTCTCGTTCTCTATCTCTTGTCTTGCGCTGGCTAACGAATGATTTATCGTTCTCGCAACGTAGATCATTACCGCCACTAGACCCAGGTGCTCTACCTGCTTCGTACATCGAACTTGGCGAGTCAAGAAAAGCAGGCCCGTCGAAAGTCCGAGACATCGATGCCGAACAAGCAGAAAAGATGACTTCGACTATCACCGCTCCCGCAAAACCTCCCCCAGCGAAGGAGCTGTCGAAGGATGGAAAGGCGTTGACGAAGAAGCAGATCAAAGCGGTACGTGTTTATGTTTCCATCCGTATGATGTCAAGGCTGTTGTATTGAAAGTGGTGTATTCGTACGTAGATGAAAAACTCGACGACAGGGAAGAGTTGGTTCGACATGCCCGCTCCTGCGGAAGCGGATTTGCCGAGACTGCATCGTGAATATGAAGCGTTGCGACTACGGAACCAACTGGATCCCAAGCGGTTCTACAGGAAGGATGAAGGAGAGGGGAAGGGTGTTAAGGGCCTTCCGAAGCACTTTGCCGTGAGTGTTCCAATCGCTACGCTAGTGATACCAGGAATGCGTTCATTGACGAAATGGGTTCGCTCAGATTGGCACCATCGTTGCGGAGTCTACGCCGTTTGGTACTGCGAGCTCGGACAACCTCACAAGATCTGCGAGGAAACGGACGCTGGTGGATGAGCTAGTGGACGATGCAGAGGCGAAGAGCTATGCCAAGAAGAAGTTTAAGGCATTACAACAGGTCAGAGGGGCGAAAGGGAAGAGGACGTTAGCGGCCAAGCAAGCTTTGCGGAAACCGAAGTGGTGATGCATTGTTTCGTGCTTGAGTAGCATCTTCGAGATTTCCGCGCACGCGAATGCACACACTTCGCACTATTCGTGTTGGGCCATATGAGAGCTCGTATTCGAGAGTTTCTCCGAGACAAGCCTGACATTATGAGGGTAAAACCTCGTGTAGTACTATACAGCTCGGGCTGCAGAAATTGATGAGAACTGCACACGACCACGTTCTTTAACGAGAGAACTTACGAACGAAGCAGCAATATGCCATCTACAGCGTGATCACGCCTACCAGAACTCCCGCCTTTTCTGCCTGATCTCGCGTACCATCGTCCTCCTCTGACCCCACTGACCCCTGAACTCCTCATGCTCTGCATCCCTCGCCCGTAACCTCTTCTTCCTCTCGCTCATTTTCAGGGGCGCTTTCATCATGACGAACGTCTGCGAGCAGCCGAACCTCCTCGCCAAGCTGGCCGTCGTCCATGTATCTGGGTCCTCCTTCCTCAGCTGGCGCATCTCTGCTATTGCCTCGTCCGTCATCCAATTGGGGTCTGGTTTGCCCAAGCGCGGTGGGAGTGAAGTTGCTGTCGCATCTTGGAGTTTAGGTTGGAGAAGTGGTGAGGTTGGTGCCGTTGTGTATGACAGAGGTGATGGTGCAGAGGGAGGAGTACGGTGTACAAACGTCAGGTCATCGGAAATGGGCTGGTGTACGACGTTCGGGTCTGTGAGCGGGTCCGGTGCACGTGCTGGTGGTCGCTGAGGAAGGCGGGACGCGTATGAGCGCGTCAGGAATGGTCGCAATACCGATGGCGGTCGCATGACGGAGAGCGAGGACGCAGGTGGCAAGACGCAGAAGTTGAAGAACAAGGAAATTGGAATCGTTCATTCACGCATCGACAGAATATAAGCGCTAGGAGACCCCGAACACTCGTCTAACAGGCTGCAAATCTCACGCTCGCGAGCTTTCTCGGAGTCGCGACCGCTGGTCGTGTACAAGATTTCTTCTCTATTTCTTTCCATGGCACATCTTCTACTACGAGAACAACACTGAGAAGTCGTACTACCACATAATGAGTCAGCTCTTCGGTGTCATACTATTGATGATTGCATCAACCAGCCACTAAGTACTACTTCTCTGCTCGGACGATCCGCTTCTCCTCAGGCGGCGCCCAGTCACAAAGGTTCAGCAAAGCCACTTCATAATAAGTTGTCATATTATTTTGAACCTTCTGAAGCACCTCTTCTCCAAATGCCTCCACAGACTCGGCCAGCACGGGCATTACCCATGGACGAGTATCCCAGTGGTCCGGGGCTTTGATATAGCGAACTTTCACTTTGTTCACCGTCGTCCTTTCGGAGTTCTTCATTGCCATTTAAACCCCTGTGATCAAGGAACAGCACCCAAAGCATGGGGACGAGCTCATCCCCATCACGATGGCTTCCTCTCCAGCGAGAGGAGTGGCTCGAGAGCGCAGAAGATGAAGAAACAGTGCGCAATCGCAATGTGTGGTGGTGGTTTGATCATCGTCACCACCGAGCTCCCGCCAGTGTTTCTTCGCATGCAGGACAAGAGCTTCGCTGCGCTCGTCTTCGCCGATTTTTCGTTCCACACTGCGTCGGTACAGCTCCAAACAGTCGTTCGGATTACGGCAGTTTACCCGGGGCTTAGTCGCCGTTTGGGTGGCCACCTCAACCGCAATCTTGCCACTGAAAACCTGTTTATTAGAGGCTATAAGGACGCGTATCGATTTGTCCGCGAGTAGAACCATGTCATACAGCCACGTTCGAACGGATGTAAACAGTGAATCTAACAAAGGGTTAGCTGACGCCTCCTGCTCATATGAGAAGAGAGCTCACCGGGGACAAAAACGTCGTCCGAGGGACTCCACCCATTGAGATATCGCATTGAAGAATCGCGGTCGTCCAAGGCGTTCAAGGCCTCGACGAGAGGGGTCAAATCTACTGGGAAAACTGCGTTTTGCAACGTTCTCAAGATTGTGAATATGGTGGAAAGGCCCTGAAAGAAAATCTCTACGCGGCGATTCTCTTCCTCGTCTGCGGAACCGCGAAGCAACGTCGACAGTTCATCGAAAGACTTCGCCTTTCCGTCCTTGGTAAGAAGATACTGGAGCCTTTTCAAGCCGTGACTCACAATGAGTGACCATAGAGCCTGCTTCGATAGTGAGAGCTTCTCGTCGTCCGCTCCAATGTTCTTCGTCGCGCCTAAGATCCCTAGGACGTCCGTACAGAATCTGGCAACCGTTGCCTCGTCCAACTTGTCTGCCTCGTACGCCACGACAACCTTCGATGCATATGGGTCGCTTCCAGCTACTAGTGACACTGCGAACTCGGCATCGAAGGCGTTTTTGCAGAGAAGAGCAAATGCGGAAAGCTCTGAGTACTCCGCGTGAACGACGAGGTCATTCATAAGTGCGTCGTTGGTGTCCACGCCAACGACGGGCTTGCGACTCTTGTCGTGCAAAGCCACATTCGGCCTGAACCCTTTCTTCATATGTGGCAGAAGAAGGGAGTTGTAAACGCAGTCAAAATGGTACGCCGCGGAAGCTCCCACATTGTCGCTGGCCGCATTGACGAGGAGGACGGTTTGGCTCATGACTACTTCGGAGAGAGTTGATATTTGTTCTACAGAGTATTACGAGAGACTTAGTACGCATTGTGAGCAACGAGGAGGTGGGTCGAGTGACTGGTGGCAGCAGCCGCCAGCAACACTTGGAATTGGCGAAGAAGCGCCGAGAGGCCCCCGGAAACTCCAATAGCGCGCCCGTTACAGGCGGACCCCGACACGCCTCTGCTTCCTTCCGATGTATACAAGACTTGTACAAGTATCTCGGATTAACGGAGTCCATATAGATAGCAGGTGCATCTCAAACAACGTGATCATATCCATGTTACAATACGAGACCAGGTATGCGCAGGTAAACTGACTATCGTGCAATCATTTCGGTCCGGTCTCGAGACTTGAATTGACTCCCCGTCGGGACAACGGTCACTTCACTATGCCTAAACGTCCGCAAGCCCGTTCTTATGATACGCAACTTGGATTTGCAATTTGGGTCTGGGCAAGCAATGTCTGTATCGGTTGTCATCCAATCGTTCGGTGATGTAACCCGCTGTTTCGCTGCGAGCAGCGGTAGAACAGCAGCTGAATGAAAATCGCGTGCATTAGATATGCACGCATCCAACGCAAGACAACGAGAACTGTGCTCACAAAGTGAATAGATCGAGAAACCTTGTCCGGGAGGTAGATGCAGCATTTCACCTTGCAAGGTGAAATGATCGCCCTCCTTCGCGCCACAAAGGATACGCTCTCCCGGAGGACAGATGACTTCGACGCGTAGATCGTAGAGTTCGAACGAGTCGTCGTGAGCTGTGTTCGAGGCCATGAAAGCAGCAGGGTTCAGGTGAAATCGAGGCTGGCTACTCGCGATCCTGTGGTGGTCGTACAGGTGAAGATCTTCGGACGTGCATGACGGGCCTGGTTATATTATTTTGCGCAAGACGCCTATTTTCCGGTCCGCTTGAAGCTTTCGTGCAGACATCGAGAACTTGCAGAGACCTGGTACTCGACTCAAGCATCTACAGCCTCGTCTAGCTCTATTCCGTCGTGACTAATGCCCCCTTGACCGTCTATCCATCTGCCAATGGTATATCTATGGTTCACCCCTTCCAATCGCGGCACACATGCTACGCCGCCGCATCCGCCAGTTTTGTCCATAGGGATTAGGTAGAAAACCTCCTTCACTCGTGAGTGCAGAAGGGCCATACTACACATGATGCATGGCTCGTGAGAAATGAACAGCGTGAGGGAAGTGAGGAGGTAATGTGATCCGTTACGCGTGGCTGCAGAATCTGTGGTGGACGTTCCGGATACTTGAGAATTCGGTGTGGAATCGTCCAACGCTTCGGTGGGCGAAGGGTCGTCCTGGGCACTGGACGCTGCTCTGTAGTCAGCGATGGCTCGCACGACATTCATAGCTGCGTGACGCAGTGGATGTGACTTTGACTGTCTAGTATCGTGGGCTATCACAGGTTGGTGGATCTGTGCGAGGTCTTTTTCGCCAGTGTCGTATGCTGGGGGTACGTATGCAACGACTGGGAGCTGAATGAATTGTTACTTCAATTCCCAGAGCGTTCGACAGAGATGAACACTTACCTCTCCGCGTTGCTTTGCCAATTTGGCTTCGACCACGACAGTCTTCATAGCCTCCCATGCCCAGCGGACTTTTCCCTTAGACCAAGGTTCGGGCTCCCACTTCTTTCGCGGAGCGTAAACTGTTGGCCACATCGTCGTCTTGAGTTTCAACGAGGTTTGAGTCAGCGCCGCGTTCTTAGGGACGGTCACTACATAGGGTGCTGGCAGATCCGTGGTAGCAGGTAACGGAGGGGCTTCTGGATATAGTGAGACTGGTGCGAGAAGCATGCTGCTCGACTCAGTGTTTTTGCGTATTCGCTTCAAGTGAGACAGCGAAGGATCTTCGAGACCTGCTTGCCGCAACCATTTGAGCATGGAAGCTATCTGCCGGGAGTCGGTGATGTCCACAGCCCATGCATCAACTGCAGTATGCTTCAGTTTATAGCGAAATCAGGATAGAGTAGATGCTTCACCTGTCCTGATCGCCTCAAGTTCGTCTTCCTCTTCGTCATCAGGAGTGAGCTTAATGCGAGTGAAGGGTAGATCATCAATGTGAATGATATCATCTGTTTTGCCCTCCAGAAGTGACCACTCTTTTGTAGAATCATCCGCGTGCTCTTCATTCTCGCCCACTCCAGATAGCCCACCCCACCCATCATCAGTATCCGGGACGTGATTAACGGCCGCGCCTCCGTCTGCATCGTGAAACCAGAGCTTGTGCCCATAGAAGATATACAGTTCTTCATCTTGACGGATAGGGCGAGACGTCACGTATCGTATTGATTCTGTCTCGGTGCTCAGATGATACGAGACATTGGGAGATTCTGAATGGTTGAAAAGCGAGCCTATAGGAACGCGGTCAGGGAAAGCCCCAGGTGTTCGAGCGAGGAGCGTACCAAGACCCAATGCTAAAGCCATACGTCCATCGGACCAGTTGAATGTGTAGTGATCGAGCACAGTGTGCCTACCATGCTCTCGGTACTCGTCCTGAGAGAACAGAAGCACTGGGCTGATCTCAACGACGCTTCCTGCAGGTATGTCTCTCGAAGCTGTTCGAAAAAATCTGAGATGTTTTCAGAGAACCCAAGAAGCTGCTAACACACCGTATACACCTCTTCCTTTTCCTTCAGAGTATGCTATACGACATCCTGTGCTATTCAGATGCTCTGGAGGAGCTATTTTGCGATCTGCAGTCATGTATTGATTATTCTGCGCACCACGTCAGCTGGCAGTATATGTGGATAGCATGATTCAAACGCACTGGCACATACTGTATCGGGGAAAACACGCAGACGATGAGTCGGTAGGAATTTTGGCTGTCGGTGCCGGCGCGGAGGAGAGTCAGGTCATCTAGACGCCGAGGCGCGACATCTTTGGGTGGTGTGCAAATAGGGACAAATAACACTCGACGTCGAAGTGACAAATATCGACGTAGAGTGACTTGCTCCCTACCCCCACCACCGTGTCGACGTCGTCGAAGGCAACGATGAGCTACCCACCCGGTATGCCTCCCCCGCCTCCGGGCATGCCAATGCCCCCTCCTGGAATGCCAGGCATGGCGCCACCTCCCGGTATGGCCCCCATGAACGAGTCGTCAAGCTCGCGCCTGCCACCGGAGGTCCTCGCTCAAAAGTCCCAGAAGTGGATTCAGATGCAGAAGAAGCGTTATGGAGAAAAGCGCAGAGGAGGATATGTTGACATGGGGAAACAGGTGCGTCGCGTGAGGTTGTCGCGTCCTCGTCATTAGCCTCATTTTCGTTTTGCAGGACCTTCCCCCTGAGCATGTGCGCAAAATTATCAAGGACCACGGTGACATGAGCAACCGCAAGTTCCGGAATGACAAGAGGGTTCACCTTGGTGCGCTCAAATATGTGCCGCACGCGGTGATGAAGTTGCTTGAGAACATTCCTTATCCTTGGGAACAAGTTCGCGAGGTGCCCGTACTGTACCACATCACTGGTGCCATTACCTTCGTGAACGAGATTCCTCGAGTCATCGAGCCTGTCTACCATGCCCAGTGGAGTAGTATGTGGCTTGCCATGCGGAGAGAGAAGCGCGACCGTCGTCATTTCAAGCGTATGCGGTTCCCACCGTTCGACGACGAGGAGCCTCCGTTGGACTACGGCGACAACGTCTTGGACGTCGATCCCCTAGAAGCTATCCAGCTAGAGTTTGACGAAGAGGAAGACTCGGCTGTCTTCGAGTGGTTCTACGACCCAAAGCCACTGATCGACACCCCTTTCGTCAATGGCTCGTCTTACAAGTACTGGTCGTTGACCCTTCCAGTCATGGCCAATCTCTACCGAGTTGGACGCACCTTACTGTCGGATCATGCAGACAGCAACTCCAGCTACCTGTTCGACAAGAAGTCTTTCTTCACCGCAAAGGCGCTTAACATGGCTATCCCTGGTGGTCCCAAATTCGAGCCCCTCTACAGGGATATGGATGCTTTCGACGAAGACTGGAACGAGTTCAACGACATTAACAAGGTCATCATCCGTCAGCAGATCCGAACGGAGTACAAGGTCGCATTCCCTCATTTGTACAACTCCCTCCCTCGCTCCGTTCAGATCTCTCCCTATCACACTCCCAAGAACGTCTACATTCGCACCGACGACCCCGACCTCCCTGCGTTCTATTTCGATCCCCTCATCAATCCCGTCTCTCTACGCGGTGCCACGCCGAAGAACGCCCCGCTGGTCTCACACGAGGACAGGATCTTCGGTCCCAACGGCGCGGAAGACGATGAATTCGAGCTTCCGGAGGAGATTGAGCCCTTCTTAGAGGACAAGCCCCTCGAGAACGATCTGACCGCAGACGCCATCGGTTTGTGGTGGGCACCGGAGCCCTACAACAGGCGGTCTGGTCGCATGCGCCGCGCGCAGGACATCCCACTGGTCAAGAATTGGTACTTGGAACACTGCCCTCCCGGTCAACCCGTCAAAGTTCGAGTCTCTTACCAGAAGCTACTCAAGTGCTTCGTTCTCAACGAGCTCAAGTCAAGACCGGAGAAAGCTATGACAAAGAAGAACCTGTTCAGGCAGCTCAAGGCCACCAAGTTCTTCCAGACGACGCGACTGGATTGGGTGGAGGCTGGATTGCAGGTGTGCCGACAAGGTTACAACATGCTGAACCTCCTCATCCATCGCAAGGTGAACATTACTACATCTAATCTCGGTGCAGGACCGATCGCTCATTGCTCTATTGGTAGAACTTGAACTACCTGCATCTGGACTACAACATGAACTTGAAGCCCGTCAAGACGCTCACGACGAAGGAGCGAAAGAAGTCACGATTCGGAAATGCGTTCCATTTGTGTCGTGAGATCCTCCGTCTTACCAAGCTCGTCGTCGATGCGCACGTCCAATATCGTCTTGGAAATGTCGATGCGTTCCAGCTCGCTGACGCTGTTCAGTACATCTTCGGTCATATCGGTGCCTTGACCGGTATGTATCGGTACAAGTACAAGGTTTGTTCGCCGCCAATTTGCCTGTCATGAAGAAGACTGACGGATGATTTTGCAGTTGATGAGGCAAGTTCGTATGACCAAGGATCTCAAGCACTTGATCTACTATCGCTTCAACACTGGCCCAGTGGGTAAGGGCCCCGGTTGTGGTTTCTGGGCTCCCGGCTGGCGCGTGTGGCTCTTCTTCATGCGCGGTATCGTTCCTCTCCTTGAAAGATGGTGAGTCTTCATTCGTATTAGGTCCTCCGTTGTCTATATTCTGATATCTACGTCCCCTCAGGCTTGGAAATTTGCTTGCTCGTCAGTTCGAAGGTCGTAACAGCAAGGGTATTGCGAAGACGGTTACCAAGCAGCGTGTCGAGTCGCACTACGATCTTGAGCTCCGCGCTGCTGTCATGCACGACATTCTGGATATGATGCCCGAATCGATCAAGCAGAACAAGTCGAAGACGATCTTGCAGCACTTGTCCGAGGCGTGGCGTTGCTGGAAAGCGAACAGTGAGTTGCTATCAGTAGACGCAGGTCTAACTTGTCACTTAGTACTGTTTTGCAGTTCCTTGGAAGGTTCCTGGCATGCCTACCGCTATCGAGAACATCATCCTTCGCTACATCAAGAGCAAGGCTGATTGGTGGTGCTCGTGAGTTTTACCTACTTTCTCTGTCGCGTCTCGGTGCTTACGGTTCCTTAGGGTCGCTCATTACAACCGTGAGCGTATCCGTCGTGGTGCTACCGTCGATAAGGCCGTTGTCAAGAAGAACCTCGGTCGTCTTACTCGTCTGTACTTGAAGGCCGAGCAAGAGCGTCAGCACGGTTACCTCAAGGATGGTCCCTACATCAGCGCGGAAGAGGCTGTCGCTATTTATACCGCGACTGTCCACTGGCTGGAGAGCAGGAAATTCTCCCCCATCCCCTTCCCGTAAGCCCACTGAACCGTTGACGGTGCTATGTTAAACTCACCGATCTGTCATGACAGGCCTCTGAACTACAAGCACGATACAAAGCTGCTGGTTCTCGCTCTGGAGAAGCTCAAGGAGGCATACTCGGTCAAGGGACGTCTGAATCAATCGCAGCGTGAGGAGTTGGCGTTAATCGAACAGGCCTACGACAATCCGCACGAATGTGAGCTCGTTTTCCTTTCATACTACATACGAGACTTACCCAGCCCTGCTCAGGTTTGTCTCGCATCAAGCGTCTCTTGCTCACGCAGCGTGCCTTCAAAGAGGCTGGCATTGAGTTCTTCGACACTTATGACAAGCTCATTCCTTGCTATGACATTGAACCGGTGGAGAAGATCACAGATGCTGTAAGTCATGCTCATAGCATATGTTCAAAGACGATGCGCAGTACGCTGACTGTTATCTATAGTACTTGGACCAGTTCTTGTTCTTCGAGTAAGTGCCTTGCCTTTGCTACACTCACTTTTTTCTAATTGTCATACCAGGGCCGACAAACGTGGTCTATTCCCTGCCTGGATCAAACCCGCCGACACAGAACCACCCCCGCTCCTCGTGTACAAATGGTGCCAAGGTATCAATAACCTTACGGACATCTGGGAGACCAGCGAAGGAGAGTGCAACGTCCTCATGGAGACCGTCCTTTCCAAGGTCTATGAGAAGATCGATCTGACTCTCCTCAATCGTTTGTTACGTCTCATTCTCGATCACAATCTGGCCGACTACATTACGGCGAAGAACAACATCGTCTTGACCTACAAGGGTACGTATTCATATCTTTCGCTCTCTCGAATTCAATGCTCATTCTCGTCTCAGACATGGCTCACACCAATGCTTACGGTCTCATTCGTGGCCTCCAATTCTCTGCATTCGTCTTCCAGTACTACGGTCTCGTTCTCGATCTCCTGATCTTGGGTCTCCAGCGTGCAAGTGAGATGGCCGGTCCGCCGCAATTGCCCAACAACTTCTTGCAGTACCGTGATTCCGCCACGGAGACACGTCATCCCATTCGGCTCTACTCTCGTTACGTCGACAGGCTGCACATTCTTTTCCGTTTCACCGCAGAGGAGTCCCGAGACCTCATTCAACGATACCTCAGTGCCAATCCGGATCCGACGAACAACAATGTCATTGGGTACAACAACAAGCGTTGTTGGCCTCGTGATTGCCGTATGCGTCTAATCAAACACGACGTCAACTTGGGTCGCGCCGTATTCTGGAATGTCAAGCAGAGTCTGCCTCGGTCACTCACCACAATCGAGTGGGAAGACACCTTTGTCAGCGTCTATTCCCGAGAGAACCCGCAGTTGCTGTTCTCCATGTGCGGTTTCGAGGTTCGAATCTTGCCCAAGATCAGGACTATGGGCGGCGAGCAGTTCTCGTTGAAGGATGCTGTGTGGAACTTGACGAACGAGCAGACCAAGGAGAGGACCGCGCAGGCGTTTTTGCGAGTATCCGACGAGGGTGTCCAGCAATTCAACAACCGTATTCGTCAAGTGTTGATGAGCTCCGGTTCTACCACGTTCTCCAAGATCGTCAACAAGTGGAACACCGCCCTCATTGGTCTCATGACGTACTACCGTGAAGCCGTCATCCACACGAACGAGCTGTTGGACGCTCTCGTCAAGGCGGAGAACAAGATTCAGACTCGTGTCAAGATCGGTTTGAACAGTAAGATGCCTTCTCGTTTCCCACCTGTGGTGTTCTACACGCCCAAGGTAAGATCCTGTGCCGTCGAATTTCCATAGTATCATCTGACGACTGGCTCTTTAGGAACTGGGTGGTCTCGGCATGTTGTCCATGGGGCATGTTTTGATCCCGCAGAGTGATTTGCGGTGGTCGAAGCAGACTGACGTTGGAGTTACGCATTTCCGCGCTGGCATGTCTCACGAAGAAGACCAGCTCATCCCCAACCTGTATCGTTACCTCCAGCCTTGGGAGGCTGAGTTCCTGGATTCTGCCCGTGTCTGGTCCGAGTACTCGATGAAGAGGAAGGAGGCCAATGCGCAAAACCGTCGTCTCACGTTGGAAGATCTTGAGGACAGCTGGGACCGCGGTATTCCTCGTATCAACACGCTCTTCCAGAAGGATCGCCACACACTGGCGTATGACCGTGGTTGGCGTGTGCGCACAGACTGGAAGCAATACCAGTTGCTCAAGCAGTGAGTGATCTCAACGATCTTGATGTTATTCCCCTACTGACGTATTTACTTCTACAGCAACCCATTCTGGTGGACTTCTCAGCGTCATGACGGCAAATTGTGGCAATTGAACAACTACCGTGTCGACGTTATCGCTGCGCTGGGTGGTGTTGAAGGCATTCTCGAGCATACGTTGTTCAAGGGGACCTACTTCCCTACCTGGGAGGGTAAGTTTAATCAGCTCGTTCTACGCGACTCTTATCTCACAGTATCGCTGTAGGTCTGTTCTGGGAGAAGGCGTCTGGTTTCGAAGAATCCATGCGATACAAGAAGCTGACCAACGCCCAGCGTTCCGGTCTCAACCAGATCCCTAACCGTCGTTTCACGCTGTGGTGGAGTCCGACCATCAACCGTGCTAATGTCTACGTTGGTTTCCAAGTCCAGCTGGATTTGACGGGTATTTTCATGCACGGTAAGATCCCGACGTTGAAGATCAGTTTGATTCAGATCTTCCGTGCCCATTTGTGGCAGAAGAGTGAGTGTCACAGCTTTTCGAACCTATTTTTCATTGAGCTGAATCCCACTTTTCATAGTCCACGAGAGCGTCGTCATGGATTTGGTAAGTAGCTATGCTAGCCTCGCTATCCTTGCTTCTAACACGTACGTTTGATAGTGTCAAGTCTTCGACCAGGAACTTGAGCCTCTTCAGATCGAGACAGTGCAGAAAGAGACCATCCATCCTCGTAAGAGTTATAAGATGAACTCATCGTGTGCGGATATTCTGCTTTTCTCTGCCTACAAGGTCTGTCGTCTCGATACTATCTTTGTCATACCGATGTTGACCTAAGACCAACAGTGGAACATTTCGCGTCCTTCCCTGGTCACTGATGTAAGTGACGTTGTTGGTCTCGATGACGCTTTGACTCATCGTCTCCACTTTTCGCAGAGTAAAGACGTTCTGGATGGTACCACCAGCAATAAGTACTGGATTGACGTCCAGTTGCGTTGGGGTGACTTCGACACGCACGACATCGAGCGCTACACTCGCGCAAAGTTCTTGGACTATGTAAGTCGCGCAACTACTCAATTCCTGTGTCTCACTGACATGTATGTATGTACCAGATCTCCGACTCCATGAGTATCTACCCCTCTCCGACTGGTGTCATGATCGGCATGGATCTAGCTTACAACCTCTGGTCCGCATACGGCAACTGGTTCCCTGGTATGAAGCCTTTGATTCAGCAAGCCATGGCCAAGATCATGAAGGCCAATCCGGCCGCTCATGTGTTGCGAGAACGTATTCGAAAGGGTCTACAGCTGTACTCTTCGGAGCCGACTGAACCATACCTCAACAGCCAGGTAAATATCTAATCGGATCCCAGATATGCTCAGCTAACAAACCAATATCGTTCAGAACTACTCCGAGTTGTTCTCCAACCAGATCATCTGGTTTGTTGACGATACCAACGTCTATCGTGTCACCATGTGCGTATCAGGCTTTTTAGGTATGTTCATTCATACTGACGTCTCCCCGCAGTCACAAGACATTCGAGGGTAACTTGACCACCAAACCGATCAACGGCGCCATCTTCATCTTCAATCCTCGCTCTGGCCAACTGTTCCTGAAGATCATCCACACCAGTGTATGGGCGGGTCAGAAGCGTCTCGGTCAGCTCGCGAAGTGGAAGACTGCGGAAGAAGTGGCTGCTTTGGTTCGCTCTCTTCCAGTGGAAGAGCAACCTAAGCAAGTGATCGTCACACGAAAGGGCATGTTAGGTACGGTCTGACTCATTATACTCAATCATCGCTATTTTGCTGACATGGCGGCCGCAGATCCCCTCGAGGTCCACTTGCTCGATTTCCCGAACATCGTCATCAAGGGTAGCGAACTGCAGCTTCCGTTCCAGGCGTGCATGAAGACCGAGAAGTTTGGTGATCTCATTCTCAGCGCCACCCAGCCGCAGATGGTACTTTTCAATCTATACGGTACGTTGTATGCTGTCCACGTGGTTCCTTACTCACAGAACATCTTTCGTAGATGACTGGCTGAAGTCCATCTCCAGCTACACCGCCTTCTCGCGTCTTATCCTCCTGCTCAGAGGGCTGCACGTCAACAACGAGAAGGCGAAGGTTGTTCTGCGCCCGGACAAGAACACCATCACTGAGCCTCACTTCGTCTGGCCCTCCCTCTCTGACGAGGAATGGATCAAGGTTGAGGTAGCCCTCAAAGACCTTATCCTGGCTGACTTCGGGAAGAGGAACAGTGTGAACATTGCGTCCCTAACGGCGAGTGAGATCCGTGACATCATCCTTGGTCAAGAGATTGCGGCGCCCTCAGTTCAACGGCAGCAGATGGCTGAGCTGGAAAAGAGCTCGGAGGCGCAGGGTCAAGTCACTGCTGTTCAGACGTGAGCCCTATATGTATTTAGTTTGTGCGAAACATCGCGAACTGACTCGACACTTTCCCCAGCCAAACGACCAACATCCACGGTGATACCATTCAAACTGTCACAAGTGAGTTTATTCAACTGTTTCTTTTCAACGATGTCACTGATTAAACATGCTTCAGCTACCAACTACGAGCAGCAGGTATTCAGCAGCAAGTCAGATTGGCGAGTGAGGGCAATCTCTGCTACGCATTTGCCGCTGCGCTTGCAGCATATCTACGTCTCCAACGACGACGTGAAAGATGACGCGGCATCCTTTACTTACGTCCTGCCGAAGAACATCTTACGCGCCTTCGTCTGCGCTGCTGACCTCCGAACGCAAGTGGCTGCGTACCTTTACGGTGTCTCGCCGCCGGACAACAAGCAGGTGAAGGAGATCAAGGCAGTCGTTTGGATTCCCCAGCGCGGCAATAACAACAGTGTCGAACTGCCCAACCAGCTTCCTCAGGACGACTTCCTGCTCAAGGACCTGGAACCTCTGGGTTGGATCAAGACGCAAGCTCTCGAGCTGAACCACTTGTCGCCGACCGATGTCACCACTCAGGCCAAGCTGATGGCCGACCATCCCGAGTGGGGCTCATCGTCAATCTGCTTGACGGTCGCATTCACCCCTGGTTCCGTCTCGCTGTCATCATATTCATTGACGGTTGCCGGTTTCGAATGGGGTCGCAAGAACGCCGACACCTCTCCCAACCCAGTGGTACGTTTTTGAGTTTCATGGATCTTGATTCGGCCCCTGACATGGCTGTGATCTACAGGGCTTCAACCCCAACATGTCCGAACGAGTGCAATTGTTGCTCTCTGATCGTGTCTTGGGTATGACTCTAGTCCCCGAAGGCCGTGTGTGGAACTACGGGATCGGTCTGACGCAGTTGTGGGCACCCACGTTGAGCTACTCGGTCACCCTTGACACACCTCTCTTGTTCTGGGCTGAGGAGCACCGCCCTGCAGCTTTCCTATCGGTAAGCCTCTCTTTATTATGTAGATATGTCTTCTTACTGACTTGTTCACCCTAGTTTGCTAACCTCGAGGTCGGGGATGACAGTGCTGATGTCGAAAATAGCTTTGCATAATCATGTTGTCTTGTCTTGTTATACACTATCACGCGCTCTGCTCTGAATGTATTGTAGTCATTTTTGTTATTTCCGAATCCTTGCCAGAATGAGATTGAATTGGAATCTTAGGATACATGCATGCAGTTGAGGGAATCCAGAGAAAGCAGAAGATTGCACAAGAAAAGGAGAGATAATGCAGTGCCGCAGAGATAAACCGGGAGGAATGAAGAACGAAAGCATGATCGAGGGAGCCAGCCAAGCTCAAGACAAGAGAGAATGAGATGTGGGGTGAGGAGATTACATGTGAAGTACGAAACGAAGCAACGACAAAGAACGAAGAAACAACGCAAAACCACGAATTATGTACGCTTTATACATTAACGTCTACCAAAGATATCACACTTCCTGTGTCATCCAAACGTTGCGGACGAGCTGGAGGAGAAAGATTGAAACCCGTGTTCGTCGTTGTAGTATGGTCCTCCGACAAAGGCGACACAGGCGACTGCGGTGAGAAGTCAGAATCGACTTCTTCAGCTGTGTGCACCTGGATCAACGGATGGCCGCAATTTTCGTTGGAAGGGGAAAAGTGGGTGGTGGGATCATCATCGTCGGACTTGACTGGGTCGTAAGCATCGTCATCGTCATGGGGGTCCTCTTCTGAATGCGTGTCGAGCTCGAATGAGACATCTCCTGCGCCGCCTTCTTCATCATACTGTCCTTCACGTCCGTTGCGAATGTCCATAAAAGAGGGCACGTTGTGAGGTGACCGCAGCACCTCGGACTCGATCTTCTCTTTGTCTGGCGTGGACACACGCTTAGAACCTCGCCGCGGAGGAGGCAGCAACGATGTCATCGTCCCCGTTGGGTGCTCGGATGAATCATCCAAGGATGCGAGCATCTCTGGGGGAGGAGGCTGGTCGCTCGGGCGTAACGGAAGGCGAAGATTCGTGGACATCATCGGGGTAGATGGGGAAGACATGGAGAGGAAGTTGGGGTCATCCTGGAAGGTGATGATAGGTCCTCCAATAGGTGTGGGTGGAACGACGGGCTCTGCAACGAACGAAGGTGGGATAACAGGAGGGGTAGGTTCGTCAGACTGCTCTGACGTATCGCTACTATCAACCTGCACGATGGTTGGTGGGGTGGGTGTGCGGGAGAGCGAGAGCGACGGGCCAGGTGCGCTGAGGATACGGAGGCGACGTCTAAGGGAGATGGAAGCAGAGACACGGCGGTTGTCTGAGACTGGTGGGGAAGGTGCACTAGAGGGTGGTGTCGTAGGAGTAGAAGGAGTAGGTGGAAGCGGACCATTAGGAGGAGGATAAGGTGACTCAAAAGGTGTGGGAGACGCTGGGATAGGGTACAATGGAGGAGGCGAGCTTATACTACTGCTAGTGCTCGCACTCTTCTTATGTGTAGGTCTAAAACTTGGCTCGTCGGGCCTTGGAGGGAGCGCAGATGACGGAGGATGTGAAGGCGGGGACAGTGAAAGTCGATGATGTGCACGCTGTGACAGGATGTCGCGGAAGGTGCCCTTCGACGCCGGCGCAGACTGCGGAACTTTCAATGTTGGGGATGTAGGAGCGGATATGTCTTCGTTATGACCCGGAGTAGGAGGCAGCGCAGAAAGAGGAGCAGGTCGCTGCGGTGGCGGCATTGAAGCACGGTGGGACGACAGAGGTCTATGGAACATCCCCGGGGAGCGTGATTGTGCTGAGTTGGAGGTGCTAAAGCTCTGCAACGACGAGCCAGAAGCACGCTTAGGAGACAGAGGTCGCAGGTCCAATACAAGACTGTGGGGGCTCGATGCATCTGAAGACGTGGGACTGGTGGGTTGTTCAGTACTGGCATATGGATGTCTGGAGCCAGTGGTGGAAGGCCTGGACGACGATGACCCCAAAGGCGACGGCACAACAAGCGGTGACCCATTCAACGGAGTAACCCCGTTCCCGTTCCCATTCCGCATAGATCGCCGCCTGACGACCAGCTCAGGAGAACTCCCATGATGATCCGTAGACGACGACGAGGTGAACGAGGAAGTCGCAGATGACCAAGACGTCCTCTTCCTCCCGTGCCCATTGATCTTGAGGCTATCACCATTAGGCGTCGACGGACCACTCCCAGTCGGCGTGATAACACCCGAAATACTCCCATTCATCTGCCTCACACCCAGACTCTCCGCGGTACTCCCATTCGCATGTGAATACGGATACGGCGGAGGATGCATCGAAGCATCCTGGTTGCTTCTCGTCGGCGTCCCAGAGGACGTCCACGCCCGCCTCCTTGGTGGCGGATGCAACGACGGCGACCCGAACGCCCTGAGCGTGCTATCACTGTCCTTCATCGCCAACGCCGATATCCGTCCGGAGCTTGGACCCGCATTGGCGTGCGACGAGCTGCTTCCAGACGTCATAGAAAGCTCCGCCAACTCCGCAAGCTGCTGCCTATCGCTATCGGGAAGGATCTTCCTGTCCAGCATGTGCGGGGCTAGTGACTGCATCTGCCCGCCTTCAAGCGGTACGGTGGTCACACGGGGTGTGGAAGGCGACGCGGGAGATCCCATTCCGGAAGGGCTTGCCATCGAGCCAGAGAATACTGATGACGTCGGTGAGAACTGGCCCTCACTCGTTGAAATGCTGTTCGAGCGCATCATCAACAAGTTGGCTCCTACAGCGCCGAAGGAATCGTCTTGGGGTTGCTCCTCATCCTTTGCGGTCCCAGTGGAGACTGAGCCAGAAGCGGATGAGATGACAGACGTCGATGAAGGAGACCGCGGTCGATTACTGGTGAAGAGACCTCTCAGCGCCGAGACCGCCGACGTATGGTGACGAGAGGGAGCCGGTGACGCTGCATGACCACGCGAGTGAGATCGAGACAGCGTTGTCGGTGGCGAGAGGCTTCGATGTTCGATAGGACTGCCGTTCTCGAACGGATTGGTGAACGTCGACTGGACGGGCGTGACAGGACTCTGAACTCCTCGAGGAGTGAGACTCGCGCTGCTCGCCGCTGCCGAGTCAGAGCTGTTCGATAGAAGGCCTTGCGCTCGCATAGAAAGCATGACGTCCAGGTCTCCTCTGGGTTCTACTCCACCGCTATGAGACACCGTTCCAAGGCCTGCTCTCACCGATCTAAGACGCATATACTCGGTCAGTCTCTCAATATCTGCAAGTGCAGGATATGCTCTCACCTCTGGCTGAGGACTGCGCCTTTGATGCCCTCTATCCATTTCTGCGCCTCCAAAGGGTCAGAAATCTGCAAGCACCACATCGTCCTTCCACCCTCTTCCAAGTTCAGCTCCTTCTTCATCACACCCACATCCACGCCTCCCACCTTCACCACACCTCTTCTCCCTCCAACCTCCTCATCGCATATACCCACCACACTATCATCGTTGATCTCCAACCTCTCCACCTCCCGCTCCTCCGCACCCGATCCCTTGAACAAATGCAAATAGGAAACCGCCGGACCAGCGCTGGGCCTCAACGCACTAGGCGATGTGGCTGAGACGTTGGACGTAGAAGCTGATGTGGCTGAAAAGGAAGACCCTGATGGCCGCGGAGAAGACCCCGGTGACCCAGCTAACGGCGACGTGAGGACGACGAATCGCGTCTTCCATTGTTTCGTGAAACCGAACAGGAGTAGCGAGGGCGGGGGGTAATGCTTGGGGAATGTTGCTTGGTGCTGGATGAAGGGTTTGATGGTACCGTGTGTAGCGGGGAATGCGGGGATAGTCTGTATCGGGCCTGGTGTGGTCGATGCTGGACGGGAAAGTTGTGAGGTATTGAGTGCGTAGTGTATGTGGCTTTGAGAGTGGGAATGGGAATGATGCGATCGTGCGACAGAGCCTGAACGTGTCCGATGCTGTAACGTGAAGGGAATAGCAGATGGGCCGTTCGATGAACCGAGAATAGGTGTAGGTTGAGATGGTGGTTGTGGTGGAGGGAGCGGTGAAGGTAATGGCGTAGGGATAGGGACTGACACACTGGTGAAACCCGTGATATCGCTCTCTGGTGGTCTCTCCTGATCGCCTTCGTCTTCGTCATCCCCTTCTTCATCGTCGTCGCTGCTCACTCGACCCAACCGACTGCGTCGTCCGAGTCCTCTATCTCTTTCCGAGTCCACTATCATCACATCCTCGCCGCTCTTTAGTCTCGACAGCTTGTCCTCTAGGAGCACTGGTCCAAGCCCCAAACTCTGCGCCGCGACCTCCCTCAACCGCTCTCGCTCTTCCTCTTCGTGCTCGCGTAATCGAGCACTCGACGACGAGCTGATTTCAATTACCTCGGAGAGCACAATGGGCGCCGGGGGTATAGGGCCCACGACTGTCGTGCGCTTCTTCCTTGCGAACGAGGATGAAATGGAGGTCAGAGCATCCGAGGCAGCAATTAGTATGCTGCCACGTCGTCTCGATGGACCAGCTGCGGGTGCTGTCACTGAGGACACTGGCCCCGGGTGGACGACCCGTTGAGGCGACTGCATCTCTTGCCTAGCACGGGGTAGGAGGTGACCGCCAGCGGAATCGTAGGTGACGAAGGAGGTTGAGCTGGGATGTGCGGCGAAGGGGTCCCCGTCGACGACTGCGAAGAGTACAAAGAAGAAAATTAGTCGACGGGATTAGGAACGAACCATGGCTGGCATAATGAACGGAGGAAGGCTCGATTGCAGGGACGGCTACAATGAAGGCGCGCTTGAGCTTGACCAGTCCAGAACTGGTCGGACCGCCCGTCCCACAACGCGTTTCATAGGCGCCCACACCGATCGTGCCGATTCTGGGAACAGTGCGACGGCGGGAGAACACTGCACACGACACCGGACTCTCAGCCACCCCCGAGGCTCTGTTCGACCAGTGAGCACGCACACCGCCCGTCGCAGGGAGCACACGCACACGCCGCCGGGAAGGGGGAAGATACTGGGGGAAAGACGTACCTGACGCCAGGGAACTCGAGGCAACGCTCGTCACAGAACTCTCTACGTGGTCAGCGTGCGAGGAGGGCGCACGACTGGCTCGGCCGTCGCTGCTTCGTGGGCGTTGAGGAAGAGAGGTGGTGCGGTTTCTGCGCAGACCAACGGTAATTATATCGGGGAGTCTGCTCGTCCGTTTCGCGTGGCCGTTAGACTTGTCATTTCCGCTGGGATTGGGTAATGGTACAGATTGCTGCGCGTGGGACTCGTGGGTGATCGAAAAGCGCGATGTCTTGACGGCCGCGCTGGAGTGGGGGTCGGGGGGAGAGGTTGGCCTGAAGTAGGGCATGCCAGCATAAGGTAGGTTCCGCTGCCGCTATTAGCAGCCAAGACCGTTGGGGGAAAGCCAGTTGCGCAGCCGGTGTCGACGGTGACAGAGAGGGGGGAAGAGAAGGAGAAAGAAAGCATGTGAGGAGATGAGAACAGGGAGATGAGCGTCTTGGTGAGTGAGAAGATGATGCAGGACGTCCAGAGGTACTTACCGTCAACGCGGACTGTTGCGGGGGCTGTTGCTGCTGAGCATAGAACCTGGTCCCCGTCGACATCGGGCGGTGATGCCGACGTCGAGGAATGCGCTGTCGTCGCGAACGAAGGAGAGGAAGGCGTGTCCAGCGCGTCGGGAGTCGAGAGGAAAAGAAAGGATGGTAACAACGGGAAGGGCCTGAACGGGTCTAGCGAGCCCAGTCTGCTCCCGCGCCGATCATTAGCCCGGCTAATCCCAGTAGCTTTTCATTATAATCCTGCTTACTCGTCCTTTCTTACCCCATACAATCTCGCTAACCGAGTGCTAACCGCCGTATACAATACAAGATCGAGATCTCTCGGTGCCTTGCCTCCTTATGCTTCCGGCCAAAGCACACGCCTTCTCGTCCTCCTCGCCCTCCTTTCAACAACGCAGGATCGCCGTCGCGAACTCCTTCAGCACCTCAATCTGATGTCTGTTCTCATCTTTCAGATCCCAGAACGTCCGTCTGCACGGCCCACATCTCTATCTGAATTCTGATTCTTCCGATTTACCTATCATTAGGGCAACGTTGATCCATTCATTCTTCCAAGTCCGGGCTACACCAAGCATGTCCGGCTGGATGCCCGGAAGCTAACGTGCTCGAGTGATCGCACGAACGCGATCGCCCAGCGAATCGTGCTTGACAGCAATACTACCAGACGCATCTCTTCTACGCCCGCCTGCCAGTGATCTTGAAGTTGCTGGTCGCGCCACAGAATTTGAAAGTTGCGGAGCCATTTCACTTGATCACTTGCGATACAGTACCCTGATGTCAAGCTTATTCGCAATTGCAGTGCCAAGTCAGAGGTCGATCAACGGTCTGGAATACACATCACTCCACACCTCGAGCATTACAGCACGCTAACGCTAATTCACGCTCTCGTGTCCGTAAAGAGCTTCAAGTCTGTGAACGATGACTCCTTGAATCCAAGCTCCGGCCATACGATCACTTGCGAGAGGATGGACGTACAGGAGTACGCAGACGATTTTGATTTTCTCATTGAGCTGCGAAAAAGTCGAGAGCTCGGGGGGTTCGTGTCTACAACGAATATGCCAGACAAACATGTACGAATGGTGATAGACTCAGGTTAATTGCAAGAACTGGACCAAGCTTCGGCTAGACAGTATCTGCAACCTCTACAGTATCTTCCTCGTTCGTATGTACTGTAAACATGGACCCATCTGTATCCGCATCTGGAGACTCCGTCACAGGCGAGAACGCAAGAGTCGGCTGCGTCGCAACGAAGGTCGAGAGCGACGGCAGGCTATAAGTCTGCGAACTCAGTCGACGCAGGTTTAGAAGTACATGGGATCCCTAGAAACCAAAACAAGGTGAAATTCCGGGTGAGTTCGCTGTCATCGAAGCCGTCGGCAAGATGATAGCGTACCGTAAATGAAATGACCGACAGAGCCCATTTGAAACAGAGTGGAGCGAGGGGCGAGCTTTGCAGTTTGAACATGAGGAGGTTGAGGGTGAGGATAGCTGACAGTGGCAAGCGTGGCGTTGTTAGCCTCTCTGCGGAAGAAAGTGAGCGGAGGAGACTTGCCGAACATGACTGCATATGCCCAGATGCCATCCCGGACAAAAACGTATAATATAGATTGTCTTCCTAGGCTCTTCGTGAGAGCGACGTTCCTGAACCAATGAACCATAGTCAATATAAAGAGAACGGTCTGAAATGCAAGTAGAGCAATCCTGGTAAAAGGCGACAGTCAGTACTAACGACGAGTGTGAAGATATGTGATCTCACCAAGCCGCTATGAAAAACGGAGGCACCCAGGTCACGACGCAACCCAGTTCGACGCTGTATTTGCCTTTGGAAAGTGTTCTAACGAAGGTTACCGTTGCGGTCACTGTCTCTCCGATAAAGAGCAGGCCGACGGTGTATAGGATGACTTTGCTTCGGGCATACAGAGCATAAACTGTCGAAGGCGTCAGGGATACACGATGGAGGGAATATGGTGTACATGACACTTACTGCGTATGGAGAGTACAACTTCCACGGCCCAAAACAAGAGAAAGCTTATGACTGTCTCTGCGATGATCCAGTTGTAGCATGACCGATCTGTGAAACCGAGATGATTGTTTGTATTTGTGCCTTGGGCCAGTAAGACGCTGCGAAACTTCGGGGTTAGACAGGGTTCGGTCAGCTCAGAGCATGATCTTTACCCAAGAGATAGTATGGCCCAATGTCGGATGAAGAGGTACGCCCATTTTACCCAGCCACTCGGCGCCCTAGTACATGGAGATGAGGTTCGTAAGACGGAGAAACGAAAAGAGATATGCTCACTGCCATATGTATTCTACCTGTCATCGTCACATGCCGAGGTCAGCAAGTAGCGAGTAAAACGAATGAAGTAAATCCACACTTCATCGGCGATGTTGAGCAACATGTCCCACACCAGAAACGCAAGTGCAGCCACTGTAAAAATAGCGAACTCGTCATCACGAGGTTGTTCCAATGATCTCGATCACGCGAAATGCTCACCTCCAACATATCTAGAAGTCTGAGCTTGCGTCAACGTCCGAATAATCTCGTCCTGACTGTTCAAAGCAGGGGAGAGAAGGATCTCTGCAGGCATCAGGAAGCCCGACGAAGAAGCATCTGGAGATCAGGATGATCAACCTCGAGTCCGTGCTTCTTCGAGCTGTAATTATAGCAATGAGGAAATCGAAAAGACCACGGTATGACGCGCGCAGCAATGCCATCAAACGTACCTAGACATTCGCTTTTGTAGCGGAACACTCTCAAAGCCGTACCCAGGTCATTCATGAGCGTATCTCCTCCCACCGATTGTGCGGCCAGCTACAAGCGACGCACGATCTGACTGTGACAGCGTCATATTGCAGAATACGCAGTTGCGGAGATGGGATAGAAGTCCGCGTATTGTCGGCGAACTTTGACAGATCCACATATCTCTGTCAAAGTTCGATGGAGTGGAGCGGATTCTGGATGGCGGATGTGACTGAGAGACAGGCAACCAGAAATGTCCACGAGAGCTGAGAGTCCGACCGTTGTGAACGGAGTTTTTATCATGAGCGCGCTGCCGTCCGGAATCACCGTCACTCAAGAGCTCTGCGAGAGCTAAAAACACCTGTGAAGAAGCTCTTGGAGTTGCTGTATACCCTACAGGTTCAGATACATGACGCTATCCGTATCCTGAAGTTCCAGATGAGTGCGAGATCGCTCTTTGGGAGTGACGAGACTTACAGTTCTACGCATTTCTGAAACTTATCACAATCAGAAGATGCCTCACTGTCAGCAGCATTCATTGACCGACCACCCGACTATCTCGACGATGGACGCCATCGGACGGACAAACGATTGCAGACAGTTGCAGTCGAGGGAGTGACGAGCAAGACGAGGACGAGGTTTTGCACACTCGGCATGTGCCGAGAGTATTCACACGACCCATTTTCGTGCATGTGGGCGCCAGCTTACTCGTGGCTTTTGGATTTTACCTTTGCTCTGCCACGCACACCCTCTAGTCAATCCTCCATTTCTTCGGAACTCACAATGATTGCAAAGCTGTATACGCCAAAAATAGCTTAACTGCTACGTACTATCTTTGGCAACGCTTGACGGGTCTTTGCATCTTTCGCGAGGACAGCATTGTGGTCCGACTGGCGCTTGCCAAATCACTATTGTTCGAAAACAATGGGTATGGACGACAGTGACTCCTGCCCTCCTCTCGAAGGCATTGTCTTCAGCATCGTCGTGTTTGGACCCATGCGTGCCTGCGTTTGTCTCTGGGACAAGCCTAATTGTTGTCCTGGTAAAGGGGTCCAAGTTAAAAAGCGGCCCTTTTGCCACCCAGAGTACTTAACCCTCCCCGGTTTTCCTCAGTGTGTCCTCATCCGACGACTCACACATTCTCTTCTCTCTTCTCCTAGACTCTTGACGAGTCTTTTCTAACCTTCCTTGCACACGCTCGCTCTCAGTCAACGTCACATTTCTCGACCTTGCTGCACGCTCACCTCCACGCACCTCTTTCAACGCTCTCACACGACTACACACTATGAAGTCTTTCACAGCTATCGCGCTCTCTCTTCTCGCAGTTGTCCCATACGTCACTGCCCATGGATTTGTTAGCCTCCTGACCATCGATGGCAAGGCCTACAAGGGTAACGTCCCTGGACAATCCAAGAGTACGTGACATCTTCATTCATCCCGCAATAAAGCTGATCTGATCTTCTTCTCTAGTCCAAAGCCCCATCCGCATGATCAGCAAGCAGGATCCAGTCAAGGGTGCTACCAACCCTTCTGTGAACTGCGGCCAGGATGCCGTCAAGGCTGCTATGGTTGCCGATGCGAACCCTGGAAGCAACATCTCCTTCGCATGGAATGCTGCTGACATGTCTCACGTGAGTCTTTCGTCGTGCTTCTTCGTCGCCATATTCTGACGTGTATCCAAGTGGCCTCACAACATTGGACCCATCATGACCTACCTCGCTGAGTGCACTGGCACTACTTGCGACAAGTTCGATCCCAAGGACGCCAAGTGGTTCAAGATCGACGAGATGGGCAAGAAGAGCGACGGCAGCACTTGGATTCAGCAGGATCTCTGTAAGTTGTCATCTCAGTGTGCGTTCTATCTTCATTGCTCAATCACGTCTGTAGTCGACGGCAAGTCTGTCTCAGTCACGCTCCCGCAAGACGTCAAAGCCGGCAACTACATGATGCGTCACGAGATCATCGCTCTTCATCTGGCCACATCCAAGGGTGGTGCCGAGTTCTACCCCTCTTGCTCCCAACTTCGCATCGGTGGTAACGGTCAGGGTACTCCTGCTGCCAGCGACTTGGTTGCCCTTCCTGGTGCCTACAGCGACAGCGACCCTGGTATCTTCGACCCTACTGTACGTTGCTTTCTTCTCAGCCGTGTCCGTCGCAGATCATTGACCTGTTCACCGCATATTAGGTCTTCAACCCTGGTGACAAGTACACCTTCCCTGGCCCCAAGGTCGCCAAGCTCGTTGATTCCGGCTCTGCCTCGAACAGCTCTACTCCTTCCGCTTCCAGCTCTGCCTCTCCCGCTGCTTCCTCCGCCCCTGCCGTCTCTGGCAACGCCGCTACCTCCAGCAACTGCAAGATGTCCAAGAAGAAGCGTGCTACCATCCCCATCGTCGCCGCCCAGGCCGCCAACTCTTCTTCTACCCAGCAGAAGCGTTCGGTCGTCCCTGCTTCCGACTCCGGTATTGGCAAACGCCACTACAGCCGCGTCATGGCTCGCATCGCGCCCCACGCTGCCACGATCTAACTACCTCCTTCCCTCCCACTTTCCGTGCTTTGACTGTGTCGAGCCTTTCATCCCTTCCGCGAGGCTGATATCTTCTCCTCCTACGACCTTATACACTCCATTCGACGTTCTTACGACGCTGACGAGATCACACACATACGTTTTTGTAGCGATACCACTGGGCTCTTGGTTTTGCGTTTCCCCTCATTGAGTTTGACATTTGTATCATAGAAGAGACGTGGATGAGGCATCTGGACCCTTTCCTCCTCGAACTCTGTGCTTGGTGTAGTGTATAGCATTGCTTAATGACATCATAACGATGTATCTTCATCCGTCGACCGCGTGTGTCTGCCATTTCGTGCTCTAGCGTACATGTCTTCTTGAGAACCAAAATGGCCTCTCAAGTCGTTTAATGCTGT
This sequence comes from Steccherinum ochraceum, assembly GCA_004332605.1. NCBI lineage: Eukaryota > Fungi > Basidiomycota > Agaricomycetes > Polyporales > Steccherinaceae > Steccherinum > Steccherinum ochraceum. The sequence goes on along the minus strand of RWJN01000019.1, from coordinate 120,929 downwards.
TATCATTGGAGGTAACGAAGCTACCAAGAGGCTACAGGTGGAGAAAAGCCGCGTCGGAATGGGCATGGGAGCGCGTGAATTGCCTCGATGGACTCTGAAGTCCAACTTGAACCTTGCGGTACTTAGTATGAATATCGAGAGGCAGCTTCGGACAGTTTGTGTTGAATCAGTCGATCGCAGTCAGGCGAGGGCGACCGAGGAAAGGTGTATTAAGTAAGTAGTGGTTGTATAGTCTTAACTACAGCTATGGTATCTGAGCGTAAAATTACAAACGTCTTGGATCGTGAACACTTCTCGTCTCCAACGCAGCTGCATAAATAGTAATAATCTTTCAAACTCCTCACGCTGTCTTTTCCGCTGCCGAAGCCGCCGTTTTCGCTGCCTCTTGTCTTTTCATCTCCTCAAAGAAGAAGTTCTTCATACACTCAGTATCGGCGAATTCGGAATGAGTCTTGATCTTGTATTCTCCATCCTCTTGAGGAACAACATGGGCGATTATAATAACCTCGCTGGTGAAGGTGGCATTGGTGGAGGAGTGTCCGGTGGAAGTCATCTGCGGTTATCTGTCAGTTTGGCTGCCTCCAGGGTTCCATAAGGCATGCTGTGACATACGTGGAGAACCACTTTGTCTTGAGTTTCAATGACTTCGTGTACTATCGTCTACGCAACAGCAAATTGTGTAAGTTGACTTAGAACACAAGATATGAAGGCAAGAAATACGCGTACATTGTACTCGAGGAACATCTTCATGAGCACCTGCTGCGCGAACCCAACCAAGCTGGGTTTGTCATAAGGTGGGAAGCCCTGGGACTTGGGAAGAGCATAATGCGTGTAGTCGTCTGTGAGCACGGCGGCGAGCTTGTCTGCGTCGTGCGAGGTAGTGACGGCGTCCACCCAAGTCAGCACTGCCCGAAGTTGAGGAGAAGGGTTCTTGACCGCGTCGGTGCTTTCAGGTAAGATGGGCATAATTGTTGTTCTGCCTAGATCGTGCGGTCAGTACCTACAGTGTAGATATAGAAGCAAGATCTTACTCGGACTGACAAGGCAGTGAATGTGTTGGAGATTGGAGTGAGGATGTCGAGGTTCGGGGATGGTGATGAGGAATACCATCCATCCACGCTCGTATTTATGCTGTTCATGCTTCCGTCTTCAGGCGCAACCCGTCTACGCTCGTGCAGCAACACCCTCTCATGAGCCGTCTTCAGCCGTAACTCGGATTCAGATACAGTGCCTTTGAGGTCAGTGAAGCCCATGCACGGCGGTGAGTCTTGTCAACAATCTTTTCATTTGATCGGCGTTCGGGCGCGTTTAGACGCTCGTACGCGTTCCTGGCAGGACACTAGAAGGATAGGCAGCTTTCGCCTGCTTTCGCACTCCTTCGCAGAATCATTTCATTTGACCGCAAAGCCGCATCAAAGCGATGGAAGCAGATGGTGATAAAGAGAATCATGGTACCCGTCATCCCCATATTACCCCATCATAGCTACGCTGGTCCACGCTCGTAGGCCTCCGAGTCACGACGACGTTGACTTAGACTCAGATCAAGCTCCTGGCACAAACGGAAGAATCAGCTCACAGTCAGAAAGATTCGAAGACGTCCCCCCTTGCATACATAACAATCAAGATCCCGCCAGCGAGCACCACTTGATCATTTGGTCGATGTTGCGACCTTCGCTGCTGCTACCGCTTCAATCCTTTTCACTTCAGCGAAATAGAATGTCTTGACAAGATCAGAGTCGATGAACTCGGACATGGTCTTGATTTTGAACTCTCCGTCGAGTTGAGGGACGACATGTGCGAACATCATGAGCTCCGAAGTGAAGGAGTTTCCGGTGACGGAACACGCGTCCGAGATTATCTATCGAGGTTTGGTCAATGAAGTACTATATCTTGCATCCTCCCTTGCCATGGGAACGTACGTGGACGACTACCTGATCCTCATTCTCGATAACTTTGAGGATCGTGGTCTACGCCACAACGCTTCAGTATGATACGAAGGGCTATTCAATGACAGAAATGCTTACATTGTATTCGGCGAGCGCTGGCATAAGTATCCTCTGCGCGTACTCGACAAAATCGAGTTTCTTATAGCTCGGGAGACCCGTAGACTTGGGGAAGTGATGATGAGTGTAATCATCGGTGAGCACTGACATCAGCTGGTCCGCGTCGTGAGAGGTGGTCAAAGCGTCCAACCAGCGTAGTACTGCACGTAGCTGGGAAGAAGGGTTCTTGGCCGCTTCGGGAGCATGTATGATAGGCATGGTAAGTGTTGATTCAGCTCGATAGTGAAATCAGTGATTAACAGAAGTGTTAAATGGGCGAGGCACATACCTGTAGACGTGACAGCTCAAAGTTAGGTGACAGTTGGAAATCAGCATTTTCATTGTTCGACGGCGATTTATATGGTAAGGTTCAAGCTGGGGTTGTTGTTTCGAATACCCCTGATGTGATAGATCTGTTTTATGTCTGGAGCATGCGCGGTCTTCGCGACTGGCGTATATACGCGTAACGATAGTCTTCCTCAACATGATGACACTGGCACTAGCGTTGTTCATTGGTCAGCTAGTTCGAGATAGGATAGTTGGAACTTGTCTCATCTGAGGAAATACCGAAAGAAAGCGGGGTCGATTAGTCGTCTCTGTATACGCCTAGACACTCCACTTCGCTTTCCAGTGAACGTAAACACAGTTTGCAAGACTCGAACGGGCGCCAGCTGGCTTCGGACACTGGACACGCCAACGACGCAAACACGGCGGTGAGTGCTCATGAGCTGTAAACAATTTGAAATCAGTCAATTTTAGGAGAGCACGAGAAGGACATACGACACACCTGTATATTTGCTTTGTTCTTTACCGCTTCGGAATACAACTATTTGCGCGCAATTGTGAACACATTTCGCTTGTAGCTCCAGTCCATCCACCATCTTTCAAACGTCCTTCACTAGTTCAGCTTCTTCTTGCCTCTTAACCTGCGCGAAGTAAAAGTCTGCGACGAGATTGGAGTCTGCAAACTCGGAGAAGGCTTTGATCTTGTACTCTCCGTCCAGATCAGGAACGACATGTGCGATGACCATAATCTCGCTAGTGTAAGTATGACCGGTAGAAGCACGCCCAATTGAGGTCGACTGGTCAAGAAAACGAACCCTTGAGGCCACATACTTTCGTACAGTGACTCAAAACGTACGTGGACGACAACCTTGTCTTCGGTTTGTATGACTTCGTGGATTGTAGTCTACGTCACAGCAGATTGATCAGGGTACTTGAAGCACATTTGGCGAACAGGACTCGATCCAACGCTTACATTGTACTCGGTGAGTAGCGGCATCAGGACATTTTGTGCGTACTCGATAAAGCTAGGCTTGTCATAGCTTGGGAGTCCTAGAGACTTGGGTAGAAAGATATGTGTGTAGTCGTCTGTGAGAACAGCAGCGAGCGCGTCGGCGTCATGAGAGGTAGTCACTGCGTCCAGCCAGCGCAGCACTGCGCGAAGCTGGGCAGAGGGTCCCTTGACCGCGTCGGTAGACAAAATTGGCATTGATGTCCTTTGACCTGGGATTTTGAAGCATTACAACACGGGACAAGAGTCGATGTTGAGCCTCACTTACCGACGAGCAAAGGAAACGTTGGGAATGATAGTAGGGAGCGCAACACACCTACACTTGGATTCATGGAAGATGTACTTCAAAAAGGTCGTCAATTCCCCTGAGATGCATGAGCCACCGTGCACCATCAGGCGCGATCCGGGCCCGGGGCTTGTCTGCTGTCTGCTGGAACAGTATACCGTGTACCTGCATAGTGGGCCACTCCCTCACCGTGATGTCATAATTTTTGATTAGACTAGAATGAGCCGACTGACTCTTCGGTGCAGACACGCTATATGGAGCGAAAGTTTAGTACACACAGTATAACACAGCCATCGTCCGGTAGCTCACCTGAATGTCACGTTTGAATTCACAAGACTTCGTGCCGTCATCTTGGTAGGATGGTACTCTGACACGCGCCCTGACTAGCCATAGATGTACACTCATCATTCCTGATGGTTTACCGCTCTTCAGAAAGCAAAGCACGTCTTCGAGGGATCATGAATATGGCTAAGAGCGCATGTGGGGAATATGATCAGCTACCAACGCTATCGAGGATACATGTTCACCTCAAAAGGATCGCTTGTAGACTATACATCCAACGTCGAGAGTCGCTGAGAATATTTCTAAAGCCTCCTCCTCCGTAAGCTCAACGTCGACAGACTCGGATAGCTCTTCCCGAAGACCAACCACTTCCAGATCCAGCTCGCGCTGGGTCGCCGCATTGTCGCATTCTGCAGGCTCCGTTTCTGAAAGTCCGCCCTGCGAGTCATCATCATCAGAGTCCGACCCCATGGACAAATCGTCGCCTTCATCTGAAGGTTCGTATTCCGATCCTGACGGCCCGTTATAATCAGAGTCGGAGTCGGCATGAGGATTATGCCATACGACAACTTCATCCAGCTCATCTTCTGATATCGCTACGCTGGTGCCACCGGAGGAGAAGTTGACACGAGAGCCCTTGGGAGGGCGCAATGTAGAGTCTCCGCGAATGAAAGCATAGTCGACCATGGCCCCGTTGTGGTTATCAGCGCGTGCTGAGTGCCAATTCCACTTGTCTCGGTCATCAAACGGGCCAAATGCGGGGTGGGTCCAAATGGAGCTTAGTGATGGCCACGGCGGAGCCAGACAGAAGGTGGTGTCAACGATATAGCTATCATAGATGTCGTGCATGGCATACTCTCCCGTTATTGGTTCGGATGATGCAGGACGAGCGAGACGTCGCAAAATCCCAGGAGATGCAAGATACTTCGGGTCCACGGTACGATAATTGTACCATCGAGGGTTGCCTTTGTACCAGTCTTCGTGGCCGTGAGCGGAGCAGCTAATGTCCACACGCATTCCGGGGTTTCTCCTCGATATCTCGAAAAGTTCGTCCTTGCCGGCGAGAGCGAATAAGGAAGAGATTACGAGGTATGTGAGTGACGGGCAACGGTCCAAGACGGACGCGAGAGACGTCCATGTGCGATTATCTGTATGGCGGATTGCGCAATCACAGTGGATCCCGTAAACCACTGTCAACTCTTTTAAATGCGTCCCGTGACGTTCAAAGAGAGTCAAGAGGTGCATTAAGACGTCGCAATTGCATTGAAGGTCGACTTTGGAACGAATACACACCCGTTGTAGACGAGGCATGTGCCATGCAGCTACAGCTCGAAGGTGATTCCCGACACCATTCGAGACCATGAGGAGCACGGTTAGCTCCTCCAGTGCTTCCAAACGCATATCATCTAGACTCCAAGGACACTTCGAGATGGGCAAATGAAGTGACTTGAGATTGGAGAATGCTGGCATGAGACGAAGGGGCAGTATTTCGACGGAATCCAGAGGTTTGGGGTAATCTGAGAAGCTCCAATCATAGTATCCAAGCTCTTGGATGCCCGGGCCCCTGTCACGCAGCGCAGAGAGGAGTACATCGGCATCCATGGTCGTGTGTTCAAGTTGATCGTGGAGAGAACGACTGTAACAGCCTATGAAGTCGGGGACGAAAGTCAAAGATATGACCCTCGAGCAAGATCGCAAAATCTTTGCTGCGTTGCATATGACCACGCGTCTGAGCGGGGTAGGGATGTCGCATATGAATGATATGCTGCGGACGAGCGAGGCAGCAGAGAGATTGGAGGATTGTATGGTTCGCGCGAAAGCCAGCACTTGGCCGGCACGCCGGAGTGCGACCTCGTTGTAGAGGAGGGGAAGCGCAGCTTGTGTCCATAACTTGCAGACGCGTACGAGAGCTTTCTTCATGAACATCGCCTTACACCACGTTGAAATTGGTCCAAGTCGAGGCGAAGGGTCAAGAAAAGCGGAGGGCGGGACTGCCGCTTCGAAAATTATCTTCAGGACACCTGGCTCCAGAGATTCCCAGGTAGGGTACTGGCGTTTTGGCAGCTTGCGATACGTATTTTCATGTTTCTGGAAGATGAATGGTGCATCCTTTTCGAGCTAGCTAACCGTCAGTCAGAGAATGCTGCAGAAAGAAACCGGACTCACCCGTAGCCGATTATGTTCCTCTCGCAGAGCTTGGTTCTCTTCCCTCAAAAGCACCAGTTCTTCCTTCAACTGCGCGATGATATGCTTGTCATCAAGTCTTTCTTTCGGGGAGACCAACGAATGCTTCGCTGTTATCGGTCGACCGAGCTCTTCGGGCCTCACAACATTCATGAATGACACCGAAAATTGAGATGTGTGGAGACCTGAGGATCAAAGGGAGTATTCAGAACAGCACAGTATACCGCAGTTATGGATCTCAACAGTAAAAGCTTGCGTGCTTCAAACCTCCGTCGGCACTGCTGAAGGTTGCTCGGTGACGGGGGGTAAAGAGAGAACGCATCTCTATCCTATACATATACAATCAGAGAAATCAAGCCTGACCCGACGTATGCTTTGAAATGACGTACATAGACCGTCCAATTGTGGCATCTTACCAACACGACGAGTCATTGGCAGCGAGTCTGTCGGCGCTGCCAGCACGTCCGGGTGTGTGCGAATTGCAAGGTTGGGATGTGATGATGCCCTGGGTTGTCGATCATGCAATAGAGCGAGGTGCAACTCGTGGTTGATAGAGAGAAAGATAGCGCACTCGCTGTGGTGACAGGCACTACTGTAATGCAGGTCCTGGTCGCGAGGCTGCCAGTGAATGATGGAGGACAGGAAGAAAGGCGTCCGTATATCAAGCGCCCGCGCTGAAAAGCAACCTCTGTGGCTAAGAAGCCATGTTGACAATGTCATTATATTGAGCTCTTAGCATGAGGAGGACTATAATCGGGTTCCATTCAGATCTTGAAGTCGATCTACACAAACGACGGCAAGGACAAGATACTGGTTACAAGACTGGGAGACATTGTTGTCTGGAATAGTTACCGACAACAGCTGTGGCTACAACGCATGACCGCCTCAGAATACCCGCTCATAGTGTACACACCCGACGTCGAGCGTAGCTGAAAACTTCTCGAGGGCTTCCTCCTCTGTAAGTTCCGCTGAACCAGATTCCCTGCCCTTGAGTTCGTCTTTGAGGCCACAGAGTTCCAGCTTGAGTTCCCGATTCACTCCACCGTCACTGTCCTCCATCATCTCTTCATCATCGGACCATTCTTCGCCACCTGAGCTGTTCGCCCAATACTCCGTCCCTTCTGCAGACGCTTCGTCTCCGTTTGTCGAGTCATCCGAGGATTCAGATGATGCGTCGGATCCCCTGTACGTGGACCCGCCAATCATGAGGTGTTGCATTCCCTCCTCCAGCACGTCCTCCATGTCGACCATGGTATCATCCGAAGGAACATGAATCTCAGAGGTATCCGCGTCGGACAACGAGTCATCCTCAAGCGAAGCATAGTAGATCATCTGTTTGTCCCAAAATCGAGGATATCCAGATTGCCAGGGCTGCAAAGTGGCCAAGTCCCCGTAATACCCACGCGGCGAAAAGTCCTTGCTTCCGGTAAACATGGGTGCGGGTGCGGCGATGAAGAATGGGGTCTTCAGGATACAATGGTTGTAAATTCTGTGCACGGTTGTCTCTAATCTTGCTAGCTCTGATGAAGTGTCATCAAGAATGCGCACGGCATCCGGGAAATCGACGAAAGCCTCAGAAAGAACGCGGTAGTTTTGCCAATGAGGATTATTGTGCAACATACCCGAGGCAGAAGAGCCCCAGACGTCGATCCGCAGATCAGGATGGCGGTCCACGGCGACCCGAATGTCGTCATCGTCGAAAGGCAGAACAATGTGCGTGACAAATGGACATAAGCCAACGATGGACATAATGGTGGGATACCATACGTCATGCTCTTCGTCGCAGGGTTTCGGACTGCAACGACAAGAGATACTAGGACAAGGTGCTATATCCAAGTGCGTCAGCTTCATTCCGTGCTTTCCAAAGAAAATTGGAAGGGCTCTCCGAATATCGTGCTGGCAGGTGACTTTGGAACGGCAGGCGAATCGAATGCTGGTCTGCCGCAGTACGGGAAGTAGCCAGCTCGAAAGAACCCGGATCTGTGATTCGGCGTAGGCAGTGACGTTAAACACCATCGTCAATTCCTCCAATGACCGGAAGTGCAGGAATGAGGGGTACTCCAGAGGCCAGGGCTGTTCATTGATGGGCAGGTGAAGTATCTTCAAGCTCCAGAATGAGGGAAGGATCGATACCGGTAAAGTCTCCGGTGCGTGGGGGGCCTTGTCAGTGAATAGTGAATATGACCGAAACTTGAGCTCGTGTATGTGATGTGCTGCACTTTGAAGGGCCATTAAGAAACAGTTATCATCTTCATCTTGCCACTGGTCACGCTCCGTGATGTGATAGAGACCAATAAACTCAGGCGAGAATGTTACCGCCGTAATCCGGGGGCAAAGCTCAAAGATAATAGCGGCACAACGACCGACGAGATGCCGGAGAGGGATTGGAACGTCGCATACGCATGATATGGAGCGGACCAAGTGTGCAATGGGTGACCTCAAGTAGCTTCCTTGGACCGTCCGGGCGAATGCAAGCACTTGGCCTGCACGCCGCAGTACGACCTCGCCATAGAGGAATGGCAACGCGACACGTTTCCATGATTTGCAGACCAGCACGAGCGATTTCCGCATGAACATCGCTTTGCACCATAAGGAGTTGGGCCCGTGCTGGATGGACGGATCGAGGAAGGCAGAAGGAGGAATTGTCGCCTCGAAGATCACTTTCAGGATGGCAGCATCAAGATCTGCCCACGTTCGAGCCGGTTGTTTCTTCTTCTTCCACAATAAAGCTTCAACTTCTTGCACGCGTGAAGTGTACTGGTTGTCAAACTGTCCTTCAGCGAAACGTAGCTGACAGGTCAAACTGCGGGCTTACCCCAAGCCTTGCATTTTCGTCCCGCGGAACTTGGATGCGATATCGGTTCAGAGGTATCTCCTTCTGAACGAGCATCAGGTCTTCCGTCAGCTGCACAGTGATAGCAGCTTCGTTGAGGACCTCGGTAATAGGAGTAAGTCTGCGCCACAGTTTGGCGGGACGACGGAACTGTTCTGTAGTTGTGGCGCTCATAGTCATAACGCCGTTCTGCGTACCACAGTCTCAGAAAAAGCGTCATGTCAATAGAAAAGATTTTACTCACCATGTTCGTTGCCTTGTCCTTTGCAAAGCGCGACGCTCTTGAAGAGAGTAAAAAGTAGGAGATACGCGATGAAGCGTTGTCGAAGCTTAATGGGCATGCTTTGTACTCGTGCAGACTTGCAGGCGATAGTCCATCGATGCTATCATGTTCAACGGAAGGTGGCTATTCGCGTGACGTACGTCCTGTACTGCACTGCGTCGAGGCTAGTAGCTCAGCGCTCAGTGCTCAGTGCTCAGTGTTTAACATAATCGAGGCGTGTATCATCCTCTCTGAGCCACGCCTCCCAACTCTTCAACCCAGGGTACAATTTGCTCGCAATCTCCCTGATCTCGCTCTCCCTTCCCTTGTACGCCGGGAAATATCCCACTTCCTTGAAATCCCTATGCATATCGATCCAACCATCGAAAGAGGTTTCCAGAGGGATATGATGAAGGAAGACCGCTCGAGTGGGGACGTTCCGCACCCTGCCGTAAATCTCAGCGATCTGTGGGACGGTGAGAGTCTCTCCGACTATGGGGATCTCGGTGTCTTCCCACTTGGCGGGATCTTCGAGGATGGCTTTGAGGATAGGGCCCAAGTCAGTCTGAGTAGCGATCAGAGGCACTATTGTAATGATGATGATGCATGAGAACACAATGACAAGTCACTCGCAAAGGAAACACGCACAATAAGTCTTTTCGTCTATCGTACTCCAACGGAACTCCACAACACCGTCGGCAGCTTGAACAGGCGGGTTCCACAGAGAGTTCGACATGTAGTAGCCCAACTGTAAGAGTGGCCTTCAGTATGACAATGCAGAGATGACACGTAAAGGCGACGCACTTCCACGAAAACGTTCTTCATGCTAGACTTTCTCGCAATCTCCCTCGCATACTTCATGACGTTCGCCTTGTCAACGAACGCCCTGAACGGCATGTTGTCGGGCAACGAGCTGAACACAAGCCATTCCACCCCAGCTTCTGCGGCTGCATCCACAATCCCTTTTCCCTGCTTTTCTTCTACTCCAAGTGGCTGCGTGTAGTCGGAAAACGTGTTCACGAACAACGCCCATACGCCGTGGAGAGCTGCTTTGACGGCTGCTGTGTCGTTGGGGTCAACCTGGACGACGGAGAGGTTGGGGTTCTCTGATGCGAGAGACTGCAGCTTCTCCTGGCTACGCGTGAAGGCGCGAACGAAGAAAGATGGAAGGAGGGACTGGACTACGCTGAAGCCTTGGGCTCCGGTAGAGCCAATGACTGCAACGACTTTGTTGGGAGACATGATATCTTCGTGATTATTGGCTCCTGGAGATCCAAAGGTAGGTGAAGATCTCAAGTGGTGACGAGACGCGACGTTATATACGCGGTTCCTGTAGGTCAACAGCGACCCATGTATCAAAAGCTGTTAGTATGCAGTAAACAGAAGTTACGAAGCCATACTACTTACCGATGTGGACATCGACTCTGCGAGTACACGGATCACCGGTGTACGGGATTTCTTGTCGAATACAGCATTTGCTGAGTGAGATACGCGTCTCTCTTCGAAGACATTAGGGCGACCATGCAGATAAATGGAGGAAGGAAGTCTGAAGAATGGTCAAAGAGTGGTGGTAGAGATGATCAAGCTCAAATCAAGCTGTTGACGAGCGATTGGCAACTCTGATCTGATTGGGTAATCAACATTACGTTTCTACCAAAGCCGCACCCATCGCATGATATCCTTAGTCCTTTTCCTGTCATTCACTTCTCCTCGACCTCAGTCAGCGTCCTGCACCGCTGAGCATCCTAGGATGTTTCATGAAATTTCATTGGACTGCGTAGTAATGTGAGAGCCAGGTCTCACGGAAGAACCATGTGGACTCTATCAGGTGAGATGCCGAGGTCGTTTTAGCACGACAACAAGAACTGACCGTGACTCCGGTCTTCGTTCAACGTTCAACAGCCAAACTTCATTCCAACTTTGCTGTGCTTACTCAACTATAAAGTACATCTGCCATCGGCACCGGAATATACAGGCAGATTGTACAAGTTGGCAGCGTTTCAGGATTTCTTTGCTCGATTCAGAGGTCAGAGACAAGAAGACTAATGCTCAACGCACTGGCCGAGTAGGAGGTGTAGCTCAAGGAACATCAATGAGAAGCAATGTCTAGCCTCGTGTTCAGCTGGTGGTCTTTTCATCTGATACTGCGATCTGCCAAAAGAACGCTGCGCACTCGGCTCAAAGCTTCCTCTGACGTCGCTGACGAGGTCAGTGTGATGGCATACTACAATGCTCCCAATGCGAAGGTTGAGTCGTCAACACTACATGACATTCAAAGGATCTCAAGCTACGTGCTGCATTTTGCGAGGCGACTCCAGAGCTGGTCGGACTTCAGGCGAGTGAAGTTCCTCCACAGATGATTCGCCTAGTAAAGCACCAACACCCGGCGGCCTACCTGGAAGCCTTGAAGACTTTCTCGCACCGGTGGAACGAACGAAAATGAGGCCGTAAAATGACCACCAACGGTCGTTCTTGACTGAGACTTTACAAACAACGTGACAGCGAAGGTGAGCATTTTACGCAAATTTGCTACTTCCTCACTCATATATCCGCTGAAGCACTTTGGACCGCTCCTGGGACCAGGACAACAGCATGAAGAGCGGCAGAAGAGCGTATTTCTAGGCCAACCTGATAGCCTTTCAAGACCGCTCCAAGATAATTTCCGTCCGACTTCCTAAATATGCGGTTTTCAGAATGTAACAAGCCCGCCTTCGACTTGAATACTGACCCCAAGATCTTCCTGGGTCTTCCCTCACTCACGGATAGCGGAGCTAGACAAAAGACAGGTCACCCTTCGGGATGCGTCCCATAGGTTCCCTGCGTATAGTGAAGCGTCCAGCAACTCCATAAAGCGCGTTTGGGACCGGCATGCACACATCTATCCGTTGGCGGGCAGTCACGGTTTACTCGACCTCAAATCAATCCTGATACCACCGCCCAATCGCGCTCGCGCTGACAAGCTATCAGATACTACGCTGCAGCATTCCGAAGGTGCGGCGGCCGCGTTTGCTTGATGTTTGCAGCAAGCTGATGTATTCTGGATTTCAAGGATCAAAGGTATGGCCGATGTGTACCTCTCCGCGGTATCTGGCACAGCGCGCAAGATGATGGATTTACAGCATGAGACTTTCGGTCCATCGTTGAACGTTGACCACGAACCGCGTTCGCGCCGCAAGAAGTCGTGAATTATCCGCAGTTGGCCGCTGGTACGATTTGACGTCAGGGATTATCGATCTGCGATCTCTCATTGTGTAGTCTCTAGCTCTCATCATTGCCTGACGAGACCGTCTTGTACACTGAAAGCCTCTCTACGCGTACGGCAGGCTCAGGCTAGAAGCAGCTCCGGTGAACCAACTTCCCTATCAGGACCTTCAATCTATACATTGCTTCCCCATGCTGCACCACGACTGCCTGATACTTCCGCTGACACTGCACTCCGAAACGACGGGCGTACTCATCCAGTCACGTTACATCCGACATGGAGACCTACGTTCGTTCCGCTTAGCTTTGCGATAACTCTCCTAGGAACAAACGTAGGACTCCAGCCAAGACTGTTGGGTGTTGATATTGGTGTTTTCTTTTTTGTCGATTCTTGTGTCTCGGCCGATAGCTCTTACTCGATGGCTATACATGACATGCGGGACTCCGTTTGCTGGATTCAGAAGGTAAATGGATCGAACGACAGGCATAAAACATACGAGTGGCGTCGGCCGACATGCAGCAGGCCTCAAGACCATGCTGCAACCTCCCTCAACAGCTGCGGCATCCCGAAAAACGAGTCACAACGAAGCACAACGACGCTGTAGAATGACTGGAACGCGTTCTTGGCGTCACCCCCTCGGAGTCGTAGCGATCCGGCCTGAAATGTGTGTCATCGATATCAGCGGTACGAGACGACGTGGCGGCCTTTGAGAGTAACATGTTAGCATCAGAACTTCATAGCAGGTTATCTACAAGAGTTTGGCTTACAAAGAGCAAGGCCCCATCATCAACGCGGCGGCCGCCTCACCAAACGTGAATCGAAGAAAATTGGCTAGCTGCGCTGCGAACATCGGCCACAGATCGCGCGGTCAGATTTGCCGGAAGATGTGCAAGAGCATTCCTCGACCTCAGAAGATCGCTTGAGACTGACCGGATACTACTCGCCGACGTCGACGTCGATAAGACCGTCGATACACCTCATCCAACATGGTCCGGAAACTCCGGACCTGTGCGGCCCCTTAGCCCACATGGCTGCTCCGTCGATCGGCTTAGGCAATCCGTCGGTGTGGGCGTCGGTGTACCAACCGCTGCGGCGCGTCCGAGGAGATCGGCCGTGCACGGCTGCTCTCATATCGACCCAGAAGCACATCTTCTCATGTTATGAAGTATATTGAGCGGAGCCCGTAAAATCTTCTTACTCTGCAAGACAACACATACAAATGCGCCGCCTGGAAACGATTTTAGTCAGCGTGTGCTTGGTCTCAAAAGTCTCGCAAAAGTCTAAACCACGAACACGGTATGACAGTGTACTCTTGACGTCACGACTTTTTGCATGTCGGACGGCGTAACACAATTGTCGCAATGTCTTCAACTTATCGAACGTGAGCACTGAGCAATTGGTGATGAAGTTCCGCATGAATACCGAAAACGGCTTTGGACGATGCGGGTATACAGCCGTTAGACGCCTGAGAGAATGGGTGGAGGCCGAAAAGAGACGCCTAAGTTTTGAGAACACACGAGCCACTTTGGTCCGGGAAAATCACTCAGCAACACTCGAGGAACCACGCTAATCGGGGAAGATTCTCCACCAACCGTCCTGACTCCGTGACTGATCAATATGTTCCGCTACGGCATACGTTCCTTATGGAGTATAAAGCTCCAGTCCGCCTCGACATCCTCCACGCTTCGCTCTCATTCCCCCCCTGCCCCCTTCTTCCTACACCATGTCGGCTCACGGCTCCGACAGTACTATTGATGTTGCGTCGACGGAGGAGGCTCCCGCACAGGACGTTGAGAAAGCAGTCGACAAGGGAAAACAGGCTGCCTCTGCCGGGGTGCAAGTAGCGGACGCCGATCCCTATGAAGTCAAGCTTACGCCTGAAGAAGACCCAAAAAACATGACCAAGTTCAGGCGGTGGTTGGCGGTGATGGTCATTAGCACGGCCGCGTTTTGTGTCACTTCGTGTTCGTCGGCAGTGAGTGATTTTTGCTTGAATGTCGTGAGCCGGGGCTGACTGACGTGTTTTCCTTCGCAGGCATCGTTCACAGAGGCGGGCACGATGGCAGATTTCCATGTAAGCCATGAGGTTGCGATTCTGGGTGTTAGTTTGTTCGTGCAGGGTCTCGGTGAGTAGCCTCGTTTGAGTGGCAGCCCATCTCGTGTGGCGACGTCACTCCCGTACTATGATCGCCTACTGACCCGCCACCGCCACTGTCAGGTCTCGGTCCGCTTCTGGCAGGTCCGCTTTCCGAATTGTATGGCCGAAATATCGTCTACCGTGCCTCGTTCTTCTTCTTCTGGGTGTTCACCTTCCCAGTCGCGTTCCCGCCAGATATGGGTATGTACGTTCTCTCACATGCATGCATAATCGAGCTGACGTTTCTTTATGTTCTCGTTCTCAAGCTACTTTCCTCGTATTCCGTTGGATAACGGGATTCTGCGGCGCCGCATTCCTTTCAGTCGCTGGGGGCAGTATTGGTGATATGTTTGCCAACCACGAAGTCGCAACGTAAGTCTGGTAATTCGTCTCAAATGCCTTGTATATTGACATGTCCGTAGGCCGATGGCAATATTCACGGTCTCGCCCTTCGTCGGTCCTGCGGTTGGTCCTCTAGTTGCTGGGTATGTCTTACGTTTTGTGCTTTCCGATCCTGCCGTTCTAATTTGTCTGCAGATTCATCACTCAGAACACAAATTGGCGATGGGTATACCGGGTGTTCATCATCTGGAATTTCATCCAATTCGTATGCATTGTCGCGTTCGTCAGGGAAACGTACGTACCGGTGCTCCTCAAGTGGAAAGCTGCCCGTCTGCGCAAGTCCGAGAACGAGTCCCGGTATTGGGCTCCGCTAGACAGGCACCAAGGCCTCTGGCACTCCATCCAGCAAAGCTGCTACGTTCCTTTCAAGCTCATCATACTTGACCGCATGGCCCTCCTCCTCGATCTCTGGTCCGCACTCCTCCTCGGTATCCTCTACCTCGCCTTCCAAGTTTTCCCCATTATCTTCGGCCAAGGCCACCACTTCAACGTTCAAAGCGTCGGCATGACTTTCCTCGGTATCGGTCTCGGAATGGTCGTCGCCGTCGCTTGCACGCCTCTATGGAATGCGCTATACCGCCGCGAAACTGCCAGACACAACGGCAACCCTCCACCGGAGATGCGTCTCATCATAGGGATGGTCGGTGCGGTCATCGTACCGATCTCCCTGTACTGGCTCGCGTTCACCACTTACCCGCACGTCCACTGGATCGTCCCCATCATCTCGTCCGTGTTCTTGGGTATCGGGATCGTGTTCTGCTTCACCGCTGTGTTCACGTACCTCGTCGTGGCGTATCGGCCGGTGGCAGCCAGTGCTATGGCGGGCAACACCTTTGTGCGAACCTCGTTCGCTGCGGCGTTCCCACTGTTCGCGGGTCAGATGTATGACGCGTTGGGTACTGTGGGTGCCACTGCGCTCCTGGCTGGTCTGACGACAGTTATTGCACCATTACCGTGAGTCTCCATTTATGCTTCCAGTACTTATTTCCCATGTGCTGATCATGCGCCGACAGATTTATCTTCTACCGATATGGTGCCCGAATCCGAGCATCCTCCAGGTTCGCTGCCTAATCTTTTTATCATTTAATGCCGCCCACGATCTCTCCGCACTCTTATCATTCTGACATCTGCATACCATCTCATCTGTCCCGCATTGCATCCGCATCCATCCATCGTCCCAGAATCTCCCTCGTACTTCATTTCTTCAACAGCATTCCTGTTCTCATTTTCCCAACTACCCCGCTCAATCTCGCATTCACGCCTGTCACGACCTGCTTGGTTCATCTCGGGTTACCCTAATCTACGAACTACCTTACGCTTTTTCCTGTTGCATATACCACATTCCCCGCACGGACTTCCTACCACTATCCACCATAGACACGCTCTGTTCGGAACACACAAATTACCAGTAGCATGTATAGCTTCCTACGTGGTCCCTCCTGATTGAATGAGGGACCCTAATAGTCACTGCAGCGACCTTCGCTGGTTGATGTATCCATATCTCACTTGCCTTCGAATGTTTGAACATTGTTGGAGAAGCCAGATCGTACAGTACGTTGAAGCGACGAAGTGTCCTACCCCTCTCACCAGGCCCATATAATCTGCTCTAAAGAATACTATGTGCGCATGCAACAATCCATAAAATACAACCGCTAGATGAGATAGGTATGTATCCAAGCTGCAAATCTCCTCGGCCTCTAAGCAGGTCCTGTCGAACGCTTCGCATCCCTCCTCGCCTTCTCCACATCCCAATCCTTCAACCACGCCTTCACGAAATGAATCATCTCCTTGTGTATCTTCAAAATCTCCTCTGGCTCATCCTCCATATTCGCCAGCCCATACTCGTCGTAATGGTGCACACCGCCTGAAACGCCCACCCATCATCATCAGTCTCTCTGCGTCGAGGTAAAGATGAGTCGAAAGCTACCCACCAGGAATGACCTTGAACGGCCTCAACACCGTATCCTCCCTGTCCTTCGCATACGAGCTATGCGGGGTACACGGTTTCCACGGGTCGACTTCCCCGTCGATGATCGCGAGCCTGTCGGCTGCGATGTCGAAGTCGCCGAGCGCGTTGACGGTGGTGATGTTGGGAAGTGCGGGGACGGTGAAGAAGTCGCCTGGCGGGAAGGCCTGTTTAACGAATCGAATGAGTTTCAGCTCGAGGTTCAAACGCACGGGATTGAGTATTGAGAATAGTAATCATACCTGTTTGCAGATCATAGACTCGTACTCAAGCGTGAGGAGCTTGGAGACGATGCGCGGGTGTTCAGGGTCGGGAGGTGCGGTGCTGAAGTAGCCCCATTCTGTGCATACTTGGAATACCCAAAGTCGCCAGGTGTCGAAGATGGACGTGTATTGGAACTTGGCGTCGTCGTACGTTCCGAAGCACTACATGGGCGAGACCTTGATCAGCTGTATTTCGTATGACAGAGCGTGAATGAGTATACTTCTTCTACGCCTTGTTCTGGAGGGCACTCTGAGACGATTTTCTATGAGACGACGTGATCAGAATGTATTAGTCTGATATTTGTTGGAGTACATACCGTCTTCACGTACTGTGCATAATTCAGCACAGAGAGTGCGATCTTCAGACCGCCGGGTAGTGTCACCATCTTGGTATCGTGGTCGTAAGTCATAGTAGTGTTCAATAGATCAGCGTGAGCCATGATAGGCTTATCCAGCGCAGCGCAAAACTCGTCAAACTCGTTGCTCCCGACAGCAGGGTCCCAGACTTTGGCTTGCCACCCGCCGAGAGGATCCTAACGCCAACGAAACGAATGAGTCGGTCGAACCTCACATACGGGAACTCGGAACAAAGAAACAGACATACGGAAATCAGCGACACGAAGTCATCATCATGCTCCAGTTCTCCCAGACCGAACAGCTGTTTCAACGGCACGCGTAGCTTCGTCTCGAGCAGGTTGTCGATAGCTTTGACAGCTTCTTCGAGATGTTCGGAGCATTTGGGGTCTGCGGCTTTGCGGATGATCTCCATGTACTCCCAGTTGGAGAGACTCGCGTGGGTGACGCCGCTGGATGCGATGGCACCGTAGACGAGGTCGGGGTAGAGAACGCGCATGTGTGCGGCGCGTGCACCGGCGTAAGAACCCTAGAGTATGATACGGGTGAGGACTACGTTGTTTGGAGGGATGATTTGGAAGAGCTTACGCCGTAGTAGATCCATGGGGTGTTGGGGGCAGTCAGATCTTCTTCTATGCCAGGAAACTTGATGTTGGCCATGAAGTTGGCAGAATCTTCAAGAGCTTGAGAGTTGTTCAAGAACCTGTGTCCGACAAGCGCGGTCAACACGCTATCATACCCAGCATATCTCGGAGTACTTGCCTGAGAGCATCGGTAGTGAAGTTGTATACAGGTCGAGAGTTCCCTGTCCATGCTGCGATTAGTCACACGACCTCGAGGCCACCGCGATGCAGCTTGCGTACCATAGTATCTGAAGGGGAATTGGTTAAGATATACTCCGAAAGTATTCTATAAATCTGCGCACCTATGTTCAAGAACGACACCAACACCACCAATCGCCTTGGCCAAAATGTCCACGATACCCGTGTCCAAAAACGGCAGCCTATCGAACCCATTCGTTTCTCCACCATCCAGCACAATGACTGGTGCGCCAGTCCCAGGACGATAATGACGCGTGTTGATCCAGTACCGCTGCCTCCAATGCGTCGTGATCTTCTCGTCGAAGTGGTCGACAGGTTGTTTGAACCAGTAGCCTCGGAATGGGAACTTGTGCTCGGGGTCGTCGATATCTTCGTGTCGGTCATCGGAGAGCACAGTTTGAGATCCTTCTTGAGTCAATTGGAAGTTGCGTGCGTTCGCGTCGCGTTGTTGTCTGAGCCTCCAGAGGTTGACACCTTGTCCGCCCATCCAATGTCGGTGAGCGACTACGCCCTCCCACAGCAACGACGTCAAGCATAGCGTCGCCAACAGCCTCATCATCGACGGGGCCATCCTTCCAGGTCGCGGTAGACAGAAAAGGGAGGATGGGAAAGGGAGGGAGCCGTGAGGACTGCGACCAGACGGCGTGAGCGTGGAACGCAGCACTCATCTGGCAACGCGTTCCGGGCCGGCTACACGGAACAGACGCGCCCGGTCTCCGAGTCCGACCACCCGCGATGGAGAACTTCAAGAAGTGACATCACCCGACGACCAACGCCTCTTTGACCACGACCACCACGACTACCATGGCACTCCGCTACTTGACCGCAAAGATCGCTCAACAAGTCAGCCATCCAAGACCTGCGTCGCATTCTCACAAATGCTGACAACCGTCTAGATCGACGAGGAGCTCATGAGCACCACGGGTGCTTTTACCCTCGAACAGGTATGTGTTCATCATGGGCACGAAGAAAGACTGTTCACATCTGTGTATATGCAGCTCATGGAACTCGCTGGACTAGCGTGTGCTCAGACTTTGGCTACTGTCTATACGAAGGAGACGCATCCGCGTGTGCTTGTCTGTTGTGGACCGGGTAATCAAGGCGGGGATGGGTTGGTAGCTGCCAGGCACCTTGGTGAGTACTGTACTACGTTTTCAGTCTGTGCTCTTCTCATTGCTGTTTGCAGGAATGTTCGGCTACAAGCCTGAGATCTGGATGCCGAAGGTGCGCAGGTTGTAGGTCACTGTCAGGCTGATAATGACAAGACAAGTAGCCTGGATCGAAGGAACTTTATCAGGTGCGTTCTCTTACGCGTACATTTGCAGCAGAGAGATCTATATTGATATACATCCTCAGAAACTCACTCACCAATGTGTCAACATGAAAATCCCAATCCTCGAAAAAGACACAGATACCCTCCGCGACGCCCTATCACGCTCCGACGTCATCCTCGACGCCATCTTCGGATTCTCCTTCAAGCCTCCCGTTCGCGCTCCGTTCGACGACGCCCTGCGCCTGATCACCGACTCGAGAAAGCCCATCGTCTCCGTCGACATCCCGTCAGGATGGGATGTGGAGAACGGCAAGCCGTCGGATAGCCTTAGTTTGGACCCGGATGTGTTGGTGAGCTTGACGGCGCCGAAGGAGGGCGCGAAGGAGTTCAAAGGGAGGCATTTCCTGGGCGGGAGATTCGTCACAAAGTGCGTATCTCGTTCGCCCGGGCTGTGAGTTCGACTGACGGGTAGATGGTGCAGAGCGATGGAAGAGAAATTCAATTTGAATCTTCCGGAGTATCCAGGATTCAGCCAGATAATAGAACTACAAACATCGTCTGGGAAACTGTAAAGCATATAGCTGTTATCCGTGCGGCCCAAGGAAGGAAGAACACCCAATGTACTATACTAATCATGACAAGCCTGAACGTTGAACCAGAGTCTAACCATGGCGCAAGACCGAGGCTGCCAGGGTATTTTCGAAACCACGATATTTCGAAGGCGGGGACTTGTACAGCTCTTCCTCATGCTCGAGGTCATACTCCAAGACCTCATCCACAATCTTCGGGAAATTCTTCCATAGCTCGTCACGCACAACCTCCGACATCTGTGCACAATTATCCCGAACGGCATTGCCAAACATCGCTTTTGCTTGCTTCGTCAGTGTATTCTGCGACAATGTCTCCATCCAAGTGTGCATGGTATCCATGTCCGCAGACGTCCA
Organism: Steccherinum ochraceum; assembly: GCA_004332605.1. Classification (NCBI taxonomy): domain Eukaryota; kingdom Fungi; phylum Basidiomycota; class Agaricomycetes; order Polyporales; family Steccherinaceae; genus Steccherinum; species Steccherinum ochraceum. The sequence continues at coordinate 100,384 of RWJN01000019.1, read as the reverse complement.
TCGGTCAGAAGGCTTCCGAACGATGTTCTGCAAGCCTCGGTCCCGTAAGACGGACGTCCGCGTACGGACTCGGTGATGAGGTGATTCGTCGTCCCTCGGCGACACCCAGACACACGGCGCGAGCTCGAGCCGTACGTCCCCATCCGCTCGAGGTGGTACGAATCCGGGCGTCCAGACGAGGTGCGGAAGGTGGTAGGTAAACATGCCGAGATCCAGAAAGACTTCTTCTCCGTTGAGTGCGGTGAAGTAGATCCAGTAGTGGTCGTTCGGGTCGTCGTCAGCGTAGGTTTGGCGGTCCTTCATGCTGCTGAAAAGCATACGGTCCTTGGCGGGGACTTGCACGGAGCCGCGACAGAGCCCGAAGTCGGATACCAGCGAATCGCAGAACTTCAGCCTGACGCGTCGCTTCGTAGGACCCCCAGTCCCAGAACTGGAAGTGGTGGTGTACATCTCAGAGAGCAAGGCGACGGCGACGGCGGTGTGCACAGGCAGGGCGAACCCCTGGTACAAGATCCGCTTCCACAACTTCAGCGCCGCGACTCCGTTCCGTGCGTGGGGCCACCACTCCCGGATATCTAGCCCCTTGACGGAGCAGAAGAAGGGATCCTTAAGGTCTTCTTCTGTTGAGTCTCGATCGTCGAATACAACGAGTCTGCCTTCGCGTCCATCAGGGAGCTTGATGGGTGCGGCAGAGGGACTAGCGTTGTTGACGACTCGGTAGCGCATGGCGAGGTGGTAGGGTTTGAAGTGGATGTGAAAGCGGGCTCCGAGCCAAGCGAGGAGGGGATAGAAGGAGGAAATGTCGATGAAGGAGGTTTGGCCTACACGTGGGACCAGGTTGAAAGAGCTGAACAGTTAAAGAAAAAGGATGTACTCACCACAGAAGGGTTTATGGGCCTTCCAGTCCCTACGTTGACATTCCGTAGAACAATAGACTCGCTGCAATTAGGGACTCTGATGAGCAAGTATGCTTGTAGTAAAATGACTAGCAAAACTCACTTCATTGCACCTCGCGCACAGGTTAAGCCCTACGTCCCCACAGATATCACAGAGACAGTCCTCTTGGGAGACAGGTAGCGGCATGAACACCTGCCTAACCTCTTTTGACCCGCACGCAGTCATTTTTGGCTTTGGCGTAGTTCTCGTGAATGTAGGCGAGCCGGGCATGGTTGAAGATGATGGGTCTGAGTTGAGGAATGAACATCGTCTTTTGTCTTGCGGACAGTATATGTGTGGTGCCAGAAACGATAACAAAAGGGTGAGCACAGCTTCGAGGGCAAGGAGGATGCAGGCGGATGCAAAAGAGCGGGGCACTTCCAATTCGAGCATTCCCGCCTTTCGGCAATTCCCGCGGCGACGGCGGGACCGACCGTCACCGACGCTGATCAGACGTCCACTTTGCGTCCACTCATCAATGAACTATGTCTCCAATTACGCTACCGAAGAGGTTCCAGTATCTAACATGAAACTCACAGGCGGTACCTTCGGATACTGCTTCCATCGCTGTTCCTCCAAAACGCTACGCAAAGTATAGCAATCTGTCCTCATCATTGTCATGAAAATCCCCTGCTCAGTCTCGTTCATCGGCCTCCCTGCGAGCGATTCCATCTCGGCGAAGAAAGGCTCATAAAATCGAAGAAGCTCCCTTTCGCTTTCTGGGTGCTGCATCGACTCCTGTAGGGCTGTATTGCGAAGGACGCTCATGCGGGAGCGTTCCGACCACATCTTCCTGCGTATCAATTTCATCGACCTGTCACCATATGTGCAAGGGATTTCGCGCATGATGTTGTCCAATGCGATAGGTGGGTATCCTTTCGTCTCGATCAGTTGAGGGAGGCCGAGAGCGAATAGGCCAGTATCCAGGTATACTTCTTCGCCTTTCAAGGACGTGAAGTAGAACCAGTAATGGTCGTTCATATCTTGAGAGGCGTCCTCGATGATCCTACGCTCCTTCATACTGAAGAAAGCTAGCCTGACGCATTTACTTTCGTCGAGCTGAACAGAGCCGCGACAAATGCCGAAATCAGTGATTGGTGACGTGCGGTATGTGAGCCGGTGTTGAAGTGATCCTTCATCGCCTTCTGCCGAGGTATAGAGAACCGCGAACAATGCTGATGCCACGGCAGCGCATGTTGGCAGTACCCAGCCCATCGTCATGAGGCGAAGCCTGAGTTTGAAAGCGGCCCAGCCGGCTGTGTTGGGACACCATCGGGTCAAGTGAGACGAAAATGTTGTGTCGTTCTTGGGTCCCCTATCATCTACCATGACGAGCTTCGCCACCTTTCCCGCCCCGAGCGGTACTGGGGGGACATCTGGACCAACGTCGTTGACGATGCGATGCAGGAGTGCGAAGTGAACTGGGTGGCACTTGTGAACGTTGAGATGGCACGCTTGCCAAGCCAGGAAGGGATGGAAGGTATCGAGGTCAAGTACCTCGGTTTTCCCTGGAAACAGACTTATCTTAGCTTTGAGCAGTGAGTGGCGAAATAAGAGGTGTGGCACTGACTACAGGTGAGTCTATGCGACTTCCAGTCGAATTTCTGACAAGCGTTTGTACAATACAGACACTTAGACGATAGGATTAGTTTTGGGAGTGAACTGGTACGTCAATCTGAAAATACCTTACGTCGTGACATCCTTTGCAATATCTAATCTGTTCCCCAACATTTCGACAGACATGACATCTGTAGTCTCCGGAGGCCAGAGGTGGGGTTATATGCCGAGGCTCAGATGGGCTTGCAGTGGAAGTCATTGGGGAGGATGGCATGGCGAACAACGGCAGCTTGAGCGAGAAGATCTAGCGTGTGACAAGATGATGGAGGCTGCGGGCACCAAGAGATGGCTGATTGTGAGGCAGCAGCAGTCAGAAACAGTCTTATATCAATGCTGGCAAATGAAGGGTCAGAAATGAATAATCCCGAATGCTATGTAGGGTGAGAGAAGGAGACAAGCGCGTTGTACGTATACGCACTAGTATGCGCCCGGCTGAACGGCGTCGAGGAAGGTCTTCGGGGACGGGACAGCATGAGCATATGATTGAGTATAGTGGTTAATCACGATGCAGTGTGACTACAAAAGACAAGACAGCACCTTTCAAATGAGGTCAAAGTCATGCAAGCACCGAGGGCAAATTTGGCATTTGGTCGCGCTGGTCGGGGTCCAAGGCGAAACCCATCGGAGGAACCTCCAGATAATTTCTCCATCGCCCTTCCTCCAACACCTGGTCCGAATTCTTGCAGTTCGTTCTCATCATCGTAGTGTCACGTTTCTGCGGGAGCTAGCCCAAAATATGTTCACTTTTCATCTCTTCTCGTAGGAATATCAAGACGGTATGTACACGTTCAGTTTGATAGCGAGAAGAGGAGCAGCCACTTACACAACACTTCAGGACTGGTATTTTCACATTCAAGATGCCAGCCACCTCTGTGAGGTCCTCTTGGCAACAATCCGCCCTGCTTTCACGGTTATGCGATCGAAGGAGGGATCGCATACGACACTCTGCAGACTATTGTTTCCTTGCAGTATGACGAAATCAGCGGCATCTCCAATTTGAGGTACCAGCCCTGCGTTGGATTGGTCTGAATCCGCAGGTTGGGATGCGCCTTGGCCAACCGCTTGCCGAGCTGAAGCAGTGACCGACCTCTGTTTCGCGTCAGTGAGATTTGTTGAGAGATTGGAATGTAAGTGAAACGTACCACCAGAGATTGGCAGTCCGCAGGAGTTGCTGCTTGAAAGATCGCCACACCGAGGGAGCATAAAGCCAGAGGATCGGGAGGTCCCTGAGGAGTGAAAGCGTTTTGAACGTTATTGACCGCCATAGCGACATGTATCCCGTGCTTCCTCTCCAGCTGTACCACGTTCAGCGTCCCTCTCGGTACAGGTTGTAAGTTTCTTCCCATCATGTATAAATCGCTTTGAGGAAGGCCAACGAGAGTGACGGGAAGCTGGTGGTCGCGCACGAGAGTCTGATATTTGATCCATTCGTCGTCGGTGAATAGCGTGAGGCGGGTAGCGTGCCCTACACAGACGTGAGACTGTGCGTGCCAACGATGTGTGGCTATTCGTTCCTGGAGCTCATCGAGGAGGTACCGAATGAGAGGTTCCTTCGAGGAGTCCAGATTGTAGTCGAGATGGAAGTCGGCGTGGCGATGATACTGGAAAGCGAGGTCCAACACCAGTCTAATGTTCTCCTGAGCATGTTCCTCCGAGTCTTCTACGTATGGTGCAGATCCTATGGCGCCAATATCATCTGTGGCGACGGCTGCTCGAAAGTGGGACAGGTTGCTGTCTGTCGCCGTCACATCCGCCTCACTGAAAAGCGGATCTTGGGCAAAAGCTGAGAAGCGTTGTCAGCCGTAGATATAATGTAGTGTAAAAAGATCATGCGCACCCGCGATCTGAACATCACATAGATGCTTCAAGTCCTCTCTCAGCCTCAATCCTACTTGAAGGCAGTGGTTTTGAACCGTCTTGTCTACTTCGACGTGCGCCCGCATCGACGTTACTCCGGATTCTACGCTGCGTAGGATCAGGCGTTTTCCGCGATTGTACAAATCTTCCAGATCGTGAGAAAAGTCGTTCTTCGCCCTGGCCGTTACGTGGAGAGCTTCTTGAAAATCGCTGTCCACAGAGGATTGAGCATGTGAGGGGCAACGGAGCGCGAGCGATAACGGAATCTCACCCCGTCTCAAGTGGATCGCATTTTTCGAGCAAGAAGCACTTGTCCAGGTGGATATGGGCGTGACAGAACCTAGAAGAAACATCCTGCGTCAGCAAATTCCGACTGTTGAAGGATCAGGGAATCGTACTTACGAAGGTAGCAGTACACCCTGGCCTTCGACATCAAGTACTGAAGCCTGGTCGGAATCCTCCACATGCAGATGTGCCTGAGTGACCGAAGATATACGACCTGATTTGCAAGTAACGTTGAAGAGTGTCGCAGCGTTAGCGGGATCGGGGAAAGGGAGGTGAACGTTCAAGATAGCAATGTCTCCTTCCGTAGTAGTCTCCATAGTCTCCGTCTCCGCTTGTCGTAGTGAGTTGCTTTAATGAATCGCGACAAAGCCAGCGAGCAGCGGTCCACTGTTAACTTCTATGCGCTTCAGGAAGAGAGTGAAGGATGACCTGAGATCGAGTTGGGCAAAGAAGGGATATGGGTCGTAATCGGATCGGAATGCCGACAGCGGAGCCCCGAACTCTCAGCCACCTATGAGTCGTACGAATGAGACAATCAAAGCTGAAGAGAACAGGAGGGGACATACTGTTTTGAACGCTACGGGGTCGTCATCATTCTCTCCCGAGAAGATGACTGCTTCATGGCACGAACAACTTCATGTGCACTGGCAAACGATGTTCGATGGCCCCTCCTGTAACTTCTGAGCTCCTCGACCTTGCAGGCGACCTCCTTGTGCCTCCTTCCGACCCAAAATGAATGAATCGCGCCTGAACTGATATTGGGTGCGATAATCGGAAAGAACTGTCGTGATTTTGGGTTCGAAATGTCTGAGAATCGTGTTAACTAATTCTCAAAGTATTGTGTCTGGAACTTTCGGCTTTCTTGCGCAGCGTTGTGGACAGTATGGAATGAGGCGTTCGTGACTGGTTGACTTGCATGATCCCTTGAATTTAAAGCAGGAAGAGAGTGTTTAAGAAATAGATAGGACGGGAAGAGGATCATCGTGGAGGTAAAAGAAGAGCCATATTGGAATGCATTCCGGTGTCTCGGATCGTACAACAGACCTCTTCTCAGACGGCAGCTCTTCGCCTGTCGGCAATTTCCGTGCGTTCCTTCCAATTCCCCCACCTCGAAGACATCATATATCGTAGGCCATTGTCATTCGCTCGATTGTTCACAATCGACAGGTTCGTACTTATGCTCGCTTTGATTGAAGTACAAGATGCTAATCCACCCTTTCAATTTTGGCGTTCATAGTCAAAAAGGTACAGAATCCCAGCCTGCAGTTGAATCGAACTTGTCGAAGTGGACAAGTCCCTGTGGAGTCACTCTTGTTCCTGCCCCTACCCCGGGCCCAGCGTCCTCAGATATTCCTCACGGACCTGGCATGCTTGCAACGACACGGATCCATGATCCGATGCAGTATGCCATAGACTACCATAGGACGCTCAGCGACGACGACACAATTTTCGAACCCCTAGCTTCCGGACTCGCTGTTTGCCTCAGAAGTACTGTACGAGAGTGCACTTCAAGACCATCGAAGTGTACACCGTGGGCGGCCACGACGATTATCTTGAAAGTGTACCTTGTGACCATATGTGTTGGAGTAGAACTGGGCAGTGTTGCAGCGGAAGATGCGTCGTGCCTGGAAGTGCCTCGATACTATCCTCAAGGAGTCCGATAACCCTGACGTCGTTGTTGAAGTGAAAGAGCACGTCTACCAGGAAGTTCTCGCAAAGAAAGTTTACGATTGACCAGTATGATTGGATACTGTATATATGTTGAGGCGAAGTGCGATGTGCCCAACCAAATTTGAATAAATTGCATTGCGAGCTCACTAGGACTGACACTGGTGACTGAATTCCCTCAGACCCATCAAACCCTCAAACCGGCTCGCTCGCCGAAACTCGCGACTTCTTCAAGTTGAAGTAGTGTTACAAGATACCGTGTTTTCAATTCCATCGACTACACGTACAGCATTACACCCTGTGATCGGTCGGTGGTACAGACGTCATTCCGACGCTATCACTGTACGTACGCCAATGCTCATGCCTCCCCTTCATACAAGTCGTCAACTCCCGTTTCATTGCGTCCACAAATTTGTCGTTGATCTGCTTTGCCTCGTTGACATACTTCTTGCCCTTGAGATTGGTGTAAAATTTGAAGTCCGGTAGAACCCATCCTGAATACCCCTTGTCATGGTTGCCTGCAGTCCAAAACTCGGGCAGAGCGAGCTTGCTCAAAATCTTGCTGTCTCTGACTGCGTCGAAGAATATGCGACACCCGAAGCACGAGAGCTTAGACACGGCAACGAAAGGGAACGGTATCCAAGTGTTGTCGCGATTAGGCCGGCTTTCCAGGCTCGAGTCCGCCGCCTTGTTCATCATGTAGCACAGGAGCGCGCACTCACAATGGCTCTTCCTCCTACTTTGCGCAGACTGCTCGCATTTGACCAAGATATGCGCCGCGATGGACCCGGTCATAGTTCGCCCGGGTGGTAGACTCAAGTATCCTTCTAGGAATCGACAAATGGCCTTCTCGTTGACCCACTCTTCTGGTGCAGAGATGACCACACTCTGCGGGCATTCGATCGCAGAGACCTTGATGCCTCGTACGTTCTTAGGCTCCTTCGGGTTCGCAGCTGGGCCCCGCGGGAAAAGGCGCCTCCGAATACTTGACTCCTCCTGCGTCAGGACATGCTTCTGCCAACCGTGATTCTCATTGATTTGTTCGACATCTTGCTCGGTCGCAAAACGGCAAAGAACTTCGACGCTGGATCGTATAAGGTCGATCTTGTCAAGAAAGCGGTTGAAAGTCTCCAGTTGGTACGGGCTGCCCCTCCGTGGACCTAGTAGAAATCGGGTTGTGAGAAATTTGGAATCTATATCCTCGTCCGGTTGATTTCTTACCTTGTGCATTTGAGCGAGACAAAGGTTGAGCGACACCACTCATTCCGACCATGAGTGCCTCTCGTTCAGCTCCGCTCAGGCTACTGATTAATAAGTATAGCTCATCGAAAGAGTCCACGATGACCATCCATTTCATCCAGGTATCATTGCCATGACTGAACGGACCAGTAGGAGCGGGCGTGTTGGTAATACTTTGAGCGATGCTTATCACCATGCTCCAGATGGCGTGGACTTTCTTCTGTGCTTCCTTCAAAGCCACCTGGTTGAAGGTGTACTCCGCTATTGTCTTGAGGTAGTCTACGTGCTTGAGCAGACGATCCTCGATCTTGTCCTTGCCGTGAACTAGTGAAAAGGTGAAAAGCTGTTGCCGAGAAAGGCGGAGGATCGTAGAGCTTTCTTTGCTGAGTCCGCCGAATTCTAGCTGGCAAGACATACTCGTCATTCCGCGCCACACAGTTCTGATGAAGGCCAGAATAGACTCGTCCACGATGTCATTCCCTGCGACGTACAGAGTCAGAGTATGCCCGTCACCTGTCGATTGATCCAACTTCTCTTTCGCAGCACCAATTGCGAGCACTTGTCCGACTTTGTCCGACAAAGAGATCGTGGCCAAGGCCTGAAGAACTTGGCGAAAAGCAGCCGCATTGTGTTTGCTTCCGATCCACCTCTCGAATTCTGCATTGGTCTCGCGGGCTGTGGATGTTGGGGCGTTGAGCCGTGGTGTAGGATTGTAGGGAAACGAGCAGGGTGACGTGCTAAGCACTAAAAGTTCTTCGTTGTGACGGTGTCCGCTCCTAGCACTGGATGATCCAGTAGAACGGCTTTGGCCTTGGACGGAGGGATACACGGCCGTGCCACGGTCAACCGCTTCCACCACATTCTGTCCAATCGTGCCAGCGGTGAAATTGTATATCTGGACGATGCTCGGTTGCTGAGCTCGAAGTTGACTGTAGGAGCGCGTGAAAGACGTTGTAAGTCGAGCTTTGACAACAGAAGCTGTCATATCATACCTCATGCTGAAAACTTGATGATAGTATGTCTGGTTCGCAAATGTGGGTTATCGAGGTACTCACGTTGAGGTCGGATGGAGTAAATTGAATGTACTTCACCATGACTTGCGAGCCTCATATATACGTGCAGCACTCTGTGCTGCTGTCGTCGCATATGCGGCAAATACAATACTTCCCTATTATAGAATGCACAACTTTCGAGTTACGAGGCCCAAGTAGTGTACGATTCGTAGAACATTGAATCTTCCAAGGGCCATGTTGTCTTCTTCTGGCGAATACTGGAGATTCGCTGTTCGATCAATTACGGCCCTCTTTCACAGTCCCAATATACCCTATCAGAGTATAAGCAAATGTGTCACTGCTCAAATCAGAAAACAGCACCTCGTTCTTGTTGCGAAGACTCGTACAACGATCATTCGCCGCCGTTGTGCGCTGTGCTGCGGGCGGTGCGTAGGGACGATTCAGAAAAACGATTTTATACTACTCACCAGTTCTCGGCACACGCACGGTATGCGGCTAAAACATGCTACTAGCAAATCATCTTGGAGGCTTCGTGTGTATATGGAGCTTGTAGATTCTTGTGTCTTGCAACGGCAACGCAAACTGCAGGCCTCTGCAGGCTTTTGGATCTCCGATCGTCCGACGTCGACTCAGCCCGCGGGTCGCCACACCCTAATTGGGTTGACCGCGCCGCCGCCGCCGGCGATCATAGCTTATTGAGTCTCAAATTCAAACTCAGTACATAACGTAAAAGTTTGGACCAATGTGTTGTGCGCACATCGACAAGGTATGCCGTTGTGAATGAAATACCTTGTGCAGTACACCGTTTCGTGTAAATACATTAGAGCAGTTGGCAAGGTGAAGACAAGGAGAGTAGACTGCGCATCCCTCCGTACAGGATTTCCAATATACCTCTGTCGAGTCTTTGCCAAGGGTATACAGTGATACTAGTCCCGGAATCATTGCGTAATTACAGTACTTATGGCAGATGTCGATGTCGCGACAGATCAATTCTCATCTGACTTTACCTCACGGCATGAGGGCATGATGCCTGAGGTCTTGAGCTTGAGGCCTTGAGAACTCATAGAGGCATAAGGGCGGCCTCAGTAACCAAGGACTCCGAATCTGTTCCATGTAACTACATATACGTTTTGATCATCGATTGCGCAATTTCGTGTCATTTCTCAACGAAGAACGGCTCAACGTTCAACTTCCGAGGACTGGTCACCGCTCGACGAATACTTAGCTTCCGATGGCTCGCAGATGGCGCACAAATGGCTACAAATGGTCTTGACTCTTTACGCCCGCCTGATACCTTGTACTGAGATGCCACCCGGTCCCTGAGGATGGAGACAACGACGCAACGACCACTATTGTGTGTACTACGCGACCTCATGCAATACATGCACCTAGATGCGGTTTGGATGCGGTTGAGGCGCCTCCTCGGCGCTTGTGAACACCTTATAATAAAGTAGCTCGTGGCACATCTCATCGACACCCCACACCCACCCTCCATATAACCTCAGCAACAGTCATCCAAAGCTTCAAGATAAACTTCTGGTGAGCATTGAAGCCCTGTCAAATATACTCGTGTGCTCAGGACCATCTTCGGTACCATTAGGACTTCAGGATCGTCGCATCGCAACTGCACCGTCTACCACAATGACTTCGAAGAACCACGCCTCCGAGGTCGATCCTCTCAGCCCTCTGTACAATATCTTTGTCAGGCATGCCATGCACATGCAGTCGAAGATCAGACGTTCTCCTCATCACGGGCAACGCCTTGGCTGGGTACCTCAAGACGAATCTTTCTGGCAACTCAGAGGGAAGATAGATCCGATTTCACCTGCCAACGCCGTCGCAGTCTTCAGTCGCTGCATTTCTCAAACGGACTGCGCTGCTTCATTTGTCCCGACTGCCTCAGAACTCTTACTCTACGTCTCTACGGCGGGGACTGATTCTCAGATCGCCCAGCTCACGCAGAGTTTGCAAGTTCTGTGGACTGTTCTCATGAGTACGTCTCTGGAGGAGGCCAGGAAAAGTTTGTCATGCATAGCCCTCGGCTATGACTTGGAGCGCATTCTTCAGGCATTCGATGCGCAGTGGGAGCAGCACAAGAACGCATTCGATCAGTCTCATGTGCCCATAGACGATCGAAACCACGATCTGGTACTGTTCCTAGAGACATTCGCAAAGGTCAAGACCACGCCCAGAAGCGACAAGGGAGCCATAATTGAACTACTTCGCACTGCTTACAACTTTCAAGGCGGCATTACAATCTCGAAGTGGTCGAAGATTGCACGGAAAAAAGCAGGTATGTGATGCTCATCGCTACCACATGCACCGTAGACTCATTTCAGATCTAGGCGTCCATGAGGCCCGAGCTTGGCTCTACGATATCTTCCTGCCTCTCGCTGCAGTCCAGGGCTTGTGCGAGGAAGCCTGTTTCAAGAATATCGCGGACGAACCCGACGAGCAGCAGTCGATTCTCCGCGCACTCATGAAGTTTCCGCTGAAAGTTGAGATCGTACGCTGTGCGACTCAAACGGCCACTATTCCGAGCTATGTTTTCGCACCATCCTGGCTCGAGCAGAAATTCCGAGACCAGCACAAAGAGAACGGCAACACCTTTGGTCCGGAAGAGACAAAGTATCTCAAGAGCTTTATTTCAGCTGCTGGCAGAGAGTTCAAGAAGGAATCCGCATCTGCCGAAGATCCTATGTGTCTCCGAGTCCTCACGCATCCTGAGTTCGCCTTATACTCTCACCTCTCTACCCTTGGAGTGCGACCTATCGGAGACCTTCCGCAAATTGGGACCTCAGCCAGTACATGCTACGCATGCTTCAACGTTATCAGAATCTTGGCATCGTCTTCGAGGAAGAAATCTCAGTGGATAGAGGAGCCGACCCATTTCGCTCTGACTCACTGGAAGGGGCCGGAGAAGCTTGGAGAGAATGGTATACAAGATATGCAGTGGCGCTTCTTGGAGATCATTGGGCAGCATATTACGAGCGTTGTTCGAGCTGAAAAGCAGCATGACTCGTTGAGGCCTCAAACTGAGACCATCCCAAGCAAGCGCTCCTTAGCAATCTATAGTTGGGATTGAGGCGATTCGTTACACTGTAGTCTTCAGGTCCACTGAGAATCGTCGATCGAGAGTAACGTTGTAACATAGGTAGTAGACTCAACGATGAATGTGAAAGCTTGACAATTCACGCATATGGAAGTCGAGGTGGGGAGAAGAGAAAGTACTTCAGGATCTGAAGGCTGGCCTTACGACCTCTTCGTACGAGGTGGTGGACCAGTGTGTGTGCGAATGAAGTACGGTAACACATTGACAGCAGGAACGGAAACGATGATGCATTACGAGGTTGCGCAAAACGAGTACCGTACATTCCATCCTCAATACATCGTATGAGATAAGAAGAGCATGGAATGAACAGAATGACGATGAGGATGACATGCCGAGGACAATTAGATGGAATTATAATAGCGTATAGAATAGTGGGCGAGAGAACGAACGATGGGATGTGTTATGGAAACAGATGCGGTGACCAGAGAGAACACAAAATGAGCGAAAATCCGATGTCCGTATAGAAGATTCAAAAAGGGATGAGGAGAGACGATGCGTGATGGGTCGTACGAATGCGGCGAGATGTGTTTACTCCACTTTGCGTCGCTTGCGGGAACGGGCTTGATATTCATCCTCTTCGCCGGAGCTGTAATCCTCATCTGGGACATCGAGGCCGTAGAGTTGCTGTCGTTTCGTCTTGTCGGACTTTCGTAGGCGTTGTAGGAAGAATTTCAGAGAACGTAAGAATTCACTCTGCAAGAGAAGGTGAGATTGAGCGCAGATTTACAAAAAAAGATGTACTTACCTTGGGAACCCGAATCTTGCTGTCCTCCGATGAGGCTTGTATATGTCTCTTCTTCTCTTTGTACTATGAAAGGTTAAGTAACACGGAGGGCGCAAAGACTCATGAGACATACCTTCTTCTCCTCTTCTCTCATCAACGCCGACAGATGCTTGATCCATTGCTGCATGTTGGACTCAACCTTCCGCTTTTTCGCATGAGCTGAGACGTGCTGGACCATCTCATCTGCGTCGTCAGCGATGGCCTCGTCGTCGCTATCGGGGACAGCGTAACTCTTCAGGTTCGCGGTACTGCGCCGAGGTCTTAACTTCAGGGGCGCTGACGAAGATTCTGCTTCCTCTTGCTCATCCTCAAAGGGCAACGTTGAAGGGCCAGGACTGCTTTCTGTCTTGACCGTGTACTCTTGGACCATCTTGATGCGGAAGCGAGGGAGTCTTTTACCGCGTTTAGCTGTGGTAAAGGTCTTCTGCGGAGCCCCGCTGAGCTCTTCTGCTGTCAAGTAATCTTCCTCACTGAAGTAGAATTCGGCTCCAGCCTCAATGTCCTCAAACAGGATCGGTCCCTGTAGAAGTAGCGCGAGGTGAGCTTGCGAGTCATGGTCACATCCTCATATCCGCGAACACGCACAGTTGTACGACCTAGTCGCGCCAACATCTTGAATATCTTCAGGGTGACGGGTATACGCGGTGCCGACTCCTTTGCATCGCGAGACATATAATTCTGTATCACCTACATAAGATGATCAATGATTAGGTAGATTATGCGGAATGCGGCTCTATAGACATACGTTGGTATTGCCATTTATAACCGCGTTCGTCAAGTAGACAGCAGCTACTCCGCTCTTGATACCATACCGGGTCTTCATGTATCGCCCCACGGACAGGTGGTCTGCAGGAAGGTTTGAGTACCAAGACCTTGATTGCGCAGAAGAACAACGCTCACCCTGAGGATATGACAATTTGGAACTGAGCTCGGTGAATGACGGGTATGTGTCGTAGAAGCGGCGACGGCCCCGTGAAGGGCCAAGCTCGTCTTTCCTGATCATCGACGACAGGGTGTCTTGTCCAATGTTGCCCTGCGAGGATCCCCAAATGAGGGTCAGCACGTGGTATGTCGAAATTCAGAAACAAAAACGCACAAGGTCATCGTCATGGCCCTCAGCCTGGGCCTCGCCTTCTCCGTCCTGAACCATTGCATCATCGTCTTCACCCTTCCTGTCTCCGGCTGCTTGACCAATAGCCGACATACTGAGGGAAACCTCGAAGGGGTACAATCCTATCGGCCTGGAGGAATTTTGACGACATAAAGGCGCTTGATAAGCAGAAACCGCTTTCTCGTCGTCCCAAGGCGGGAGATCGTCGAGCTTCAACCGATATGTGTTCATCACCCGCTCACGGACCATATCATCCAGGAATGGATAGCCCTCAAGCAGTCGCTTGAGCATCTTTCCCTTATAACACGACTCCAAACACCGGAACGCGAGCTCCTGTACCAGACCCTCCACCTCATTTCTCGACATCTTCAATTCGGCCCGGCCAAATTCCAGGATCCCACCAAAATGCTCTGGAGCGAAGTTGTTGGCGAGAACCTCGAGTAGGTCGGTACGCTTTACAGGGTCGAGTCCCAAAGCCTCAATCTTCTCCTTGCAAGCAGGAACAAAAGAGGGGACGTTGAGCGAGCTTTGGCCATTTAACGTGGATATGAAGATCTGGAGGAGGAGCACTACGCGGACTGTGGGATGGCTGGAGGGGAAATCGCGGTATAGATGTCGTAGGATGAGGGTAGTGTTCGCCTGGGTAATCGAACGGGTGTTGGCGAATAACTGCAATAGAAATAGGTCAATATATGCGCGCGAATCTAGGAATATGCGGCGAACTTTAATCAAATCCTCCACCACAGACCTGTGACAGATGGTGAACAAAAAATAAACGCGATGATTTGAGGAGTACGTACGCAAGCGAAAATCTCAAGTGCCCATCCTTGTTCAGAATCTTCAGAGCTTCGTAAGCGGCCTCGTTGGACTTGGCCTCCATACAGATCTCTGCTGCCACAGTTCTACTCAAGAACATGCTAAAAGCATACATCAGTACAGCTCACACTCTGAATATAGCACAGAGCTCACTGTTGGTCCAATCGCCCGAGCTCCCGTACATTGGCTGCGATCTCGTGACAGCGACCCTCGGATGCCACTACAGGCTTCTCAAACATCTTGCGAAACACGAAGTCACGATACTACATTGCACGCGTTGGGCGGTTAGCATCGGCGTGTTCACGGAGCAGAAGGCGTGGACCTGCCTTGCGGTCCATACAGAAGCCATTCAATCGCGCGAAGGGTAGTAGACGCGGTTCAATGGCCAGTACCAAAGGGAATGAGGCCATCATCGGATCCTTCGAAGAAGATGTCAGAGTGGTACCGAAGGTTTGACATGTCATGGGCGTACTTTATTAGAAAATGGTATAAACTGCAACCACAGTACTCAGCACAATCCACGGAGAGGTACGAGCAGTAGGGACTGACCTGATATTTCTCAATAATCTCTTTCACCGTGTCCCACTTCACCGTCCTCTGCTCCGCAGGTATCCGGCTTTCTTTGAGTAGACTGGATAGTTTGGCGCCGTCATCGTCGTTCTTTCCGACAGGGATGTTGCCATACTTCTCGCCGGCGACCGCAAGGAGATGGTTAACGACCGTGAAATCCAACGAGCGTACCCAAGGGGTCTTTATCCATGGCAGTAACGAGCGATAGTAATGCTGAATGACGCATTGGACGAGGTAACGCGAGATGTGGGCGCCAGAGGACAGGAGAATCTATGTGGATCAGGGGGTTAGCTCGGACGAGTGTCTACAGGACGGCGACGAGGCCACGAAGCGGACGAAGGGATGACGCACATCTATGACATCTCTGTTCACTAATTTTCCTCTCCCCAGAGCCCAGTACATCGCTTGGACCTTGCCATAGCGCAATATGAAGTAGGTGGCTCGGACGTATGGCTCCCGAGTGAAGGCATAAATGGATTTGGTGACCAGACTGAAGTTCGTAGGGTCGTCGAGTTCGTTAAGAATAATTTGCAGAATTTCGTCTAGATTTGCGTTTCATCGAGGATCGAAGAGGGCGTGTCGGCGGGGTGAAAGGACGGATGGCCAACGTATACAAAGTGATAAGATGAGCGAAATGTACGCGTGCAGAGAGAAAGGGTCGACGACTGACCACACAAACGATTCATCGTGAAGGCCGCTGACAGCGCCGGTCAGAACGGCTGGACAACGTGCGGGGCGGCGGGCGGGGGGAGTGCTGGCGGACGTTGGCAACAGAGAGGAGGACGGAATTCTTGACGCCCACACGAGAGATGGCTGCTGCAAGGAAATCCCCGATGGTGGCGGTATCCCAATATGGCAATCGGACCTCCAAAATAGTTCAGATTTAGTCTCTTTTGGGCAGTGGTCGCTGCACCCGCTTTGTCTCGTTCCTCCTCGCGATTTGAGTGGACATCTTTCTATTAGGTCTATGTAGCTAGCTGCTACCTCTATATCCTAGCAAACTCACCACCAACTCCTCATATTCGACCTGTGTAGTATCCCCGCCAGATCCGCCACGGCAACCTCCATGTTCGCAGCTGTAACGACGGGTGGAAAACATCAAAGTTTACCTGCTCAAGACGCTCGAGGTATAAGCCGGTCGGAATCTATAACAAAGGTTTCCACACACAGAAGCAACGCAAACGTCAGTCAGAAAAAGATCTCTCTGCAGGACAGTTCGGAACAGCCAACCGACGTACCGCGGCCAAAAACACCGGTCTCGCACTCTCGGGCACTTTGCCTCCAGTCTCCTTCAGCGTATCGCGGGCCGTGATCAAGTGGTCGTTCGCGAGGGTGGCAAACTCAAACACGGCTTCATCAATGCCCTTCGCTCCTCCGCCCTTCCTGAAAACTTCTTCCTGGCTGACTCCATGTCGCGCGGTTATCTCCGCTGGGATCACCATCCTCCCGCTCGCAGCATGATATGGGAGGGCGCGCAGGAGCGTGGTGATCGTCTGAGCCTCGCCAAGATGAGAAGCGACGTGGGACAGTGTGCTGGAGGATGACAGCGAGAGAAGAGAGAGGAGAACGTAGAGAAACGTGGAAGATGTGGCTTCGGCATGGGCAAGGAGAGAATCCGTGGTAAGGTGTGTCGGACTGTGTAACTCGGCGTCCTATAGACTCGTGTCAGTCATGGGACGGGACAAAACTCTAAAGCGTATTCACCCTGGCCTCGATGATCCTTTTAAGGTGATATGAAGGGAATTTTCTGTCGGCGTACGCCTGTTGCAATGCGAGAGCTATGGGATGCCTCGGCGGACTGCCCTGCGGCACGCCTTCGGTGAGCAACAAACTCCTTGTGGCTGGGAGTGAAATCGACGCACATCAGCGATGCCCTTCATTGCATCTTTCCAGAACTGCATCCTCATTTTCCCTATCATGGAATTGGACACGGACTCCTGAACAGTCGCCAGCTCAATCTAGCAATCGTCCTTTCCGTCAATGCGTTGAATACGTGTTAGGCAAGCGTCCACTCACATGAAACGCCCTTAGAGCGCAGAACGCATCTCGGAACTCAGCAGGGTAGAACTGCGAAGTCAAGAACGCTTCGTAGTCTCGTTTCCGGACGAGGTCTCTGCAATAGCCATTGGGGTCGCTCACACCGCCATCCTGTGCTGTCGGAGCGGCAGACGCGAACGAACGCATCCGGGAAGTCCAAGCCGCGTTTCGCAATGTCGAGCGAGCAAGTGCAGAGCGAATCATTGGGAAAAGTGTAGCGGCATGGAGGTGGTTGTGGTGAAAGTCGCAAGACTGGAGGCACGACCGAAAGTGGTCCGAAGCAAAGAGTGACGCAACACAAGCGCTCCTGAAATGTCCGCGTACCTCCGCCAACCTGCTCTTCCGACTTCCTCAGCACACGACTTGGCCTTATACCATCGCGTCCAAGACTTCATATCGACATATACCACTCGAAAATCGCGTTCTATGCGCTCATAGCACTCGTCTGCAATGTCCGCGACTCAATCCGGACTTCAGAAGGAAGTCATAGCTCTGTACCGTCGGTGAGCAACTCACAACTTCGCCTGTATGGCAGTCTCATTATTTTGCTCTGGACAGTGCTCTACGCATGGTCCGAACGAAACCTGAAACCACACGTCCCAAATTCACGACGTTCGTTCGGTACTCATTCAAAACGCAGGCCGCTGCCATCTCCCCAAGACAAGTCTCTGCCATCGAGCACTTACTCCGCAAAGGCAAACGGCAGGTAGAGATGTACGAGGACCCGAAAGTGCGAGACTTGTTCGTGAGCAATGAGATGAGAGAATGGGACGCGAGGGATCGTCGACGGCAATAGAACAAGTATAATGTAATGTAAAATCTATCGAGCCTCCACAACCAAGCCCTCCCTGACCCCACCTACGTCACTCTCCGTGCTCCTTCGCCATCCTATCGCCGTTCTGTAGGAGTCTCCACCGGCTCAAACAACGCCGACGCAGTGAACGCCGCAGCCTTTGCATGGTCCGTGTTGGGAGGATGGACCACCTTCTTGACCTCTTCCTTCTTGGCCACCTCCACCTTTACTACCTCCTTCTGCCGGCGGGGTGCCTTCTCAACAACTGGTGGCGGTGGTATGGCACCCGAACGGATCGCCTCTTCGCGCTGCTCAGCGTAGATCGCCATGGCACCCTCGTATGCTAGTCTTCGCTCGTTGATCACGTACTTGATGCGGGCCATGGACTTCCGAACCTGAACGAGTTGTAGACATGACTTAGAAGACTAGAGTGAAGAGGGGAGACATAGAGTATAAACGTACCCTGTGTACCTTTGCAGTAATTGGAGTGCGCTGTACGGCTATTTGAAGACGGCGAGCTTCCTCCTTCTGGGTCGCCAGCAGATTGCGTTCTCTGAGCAGAACGTACCACAGCGTGTGCAAATCCTTGAAGCTTTTCCTCCGCAACTCAGCAGCCGTCCACGAACGACCTACAATAGCACAAGGAGTGAGTCCTTGCACGCGCAGTACAGCGAACAGTGCACGCACCTCTGTATTGCGTCGTCAAATCAATCGCCTCCACCGTGTCATACTTCACAACGTCCTCCTCCTCGTTTTTCCGGAAGAATGCCCACAGACCGTGGTTCAGGTCCACTTCGATGTTTAGCTGTGGCCTGAGTTGACCATTTTGAGGGTCGGTCGGCGAGAGCTTCTGTCCACCTCTGGGTATGGAGGGGAGGACCGAGGCAAAGGATCGCGTGAGCGGTGGTCGTGACGTTGCTGCTCTGCGCGAGACGGTGTGGAGAAGACCTCGAAATTGGGACGATGAAGGAATCATTGGAGTCCACGTTCAAGCCAAGCAATGAGGCCGTTGGAAGGAAGGAGGGTGGTGAAAGGAGAGCACACACAGGGCCACAGGCTAAGTGCAATCCGAAAGCTGCTGGATTGCAGTCTCGTCAAGCGCCTACGCGAAAGCCTTCGTGGTGGACTGGGAAGGAGTCTGCGATACTCAACGCCCAGGACCCCGGGCACGGTCGGCCTTGGTCCTTCCTTTCTCTTCACTTCAACGACAGCCCCCGATGCACGATAAAAGGTGGCAGAGTATGCATTATAAGCAACATACACAATGAATACATCGAACAATAAGATAATGCAAAAGAAACCAACTCCTTCACTCGATGACTTCATCGTCATCACTTCCCTCGTCAGACTCTTCCCTAGCACGCTCACGCCTAGCCGCATCCCTCGCCGCCTTCGCCAAAGCTTTGTTCTCGTGCAAGACTGCGCGACTGAGCATTTTTTTGCATCCTGAAGCAGGGCACTCGACGGAACTCTTTTGTCCGAGATAGTCCATAATGGCATTCTCGGAGAAGGAGTGATTGCACACGGTTCTGACGTTATTTAAGGTGAGTCAAGTCCAACTGAATGACGCGTTTGAAGTGAGAATGAGACGTACGAAGTGAGTGGTTTGACGAGAATCGTCAGTGTGAGCGGGCATTTGTAATCCTGTTTGACTCCGCCGACTTCGACATCATCGTCGTCGTCACTATCATCCCCATTCTCTGTTCGGAATGTCAGACAGAGTGGGCGAAATGAGATCAGCAATTCGGCATACCTTTCGGTACGAGCTCCGACACAGGTGGCATAGCTTCACCAGGGTGCTGTACTTCCTACACGAGTTTTCAACACTTAGGCTCGACGCAGACAGCAAGTGCGCTTACAAATATGGCCTGACGGAATTTGCGGTATTCTTCCTTCTTGGCGTACTTCTGTCTGCTGGTCTTCATCTTATACTCTGCACCACGCTGCTTTACGTTCTCCTCATAGTGGTCAATGACGTTAGGCTAATGCACAAGCCGTCAGTTAGTAGAGTGATTTAGAAGACTAGGTAACGCACTATCTGGTCATCCCGAGCGAGCGTCTGGACCATATCCTTGACAACGGCTTCATGCCGTCTAAACTCGTCTTCGAGGTCGAGCAGCTGTCGCATGTGTTCGTCAATAGATTGCACAGCCTAAAGGGGGTGCTTAGTTTCTCTTTATAACACCTAGACTAGCAGCGCGCACCTTCTCGCCATTGTTGCCCTCCACAAACTCGGCTACGCTCGCTCCAACATCATTCACAATCGGATAATATTTATCGTGGAAAGTCGTCCGCAACGTAGCCCAATCACCCGAAAGACCTCCTAAGGTCTGCAGGTGTGACCTGTCGATAGGTTGGTCCTGGAAATTGGAGACGATGTCAACGACCTCTTCATCATCGTCATCTCCCGCAGCGTCTACGTCCATGTCATCGTCGTCTTCCTGCTTCTGTTGTTTACGTCCCTTCTTCGAGCTGCGAGCGGGAGCCTGAGCGATGTCGTCGTCGTCCTCCAGATCGTCGTTCGCGCGCGCGCGGGTGGCTGGCATGTCTTCTTCGATGTCGGATGATGGCTCCCTGCGCCTACGTTGACGAGAAGAAGATGCGACGGGCATAGCTGCAATGCGGACGCGTTTGATGAGGAAGGTGAGGTTGCCAATGACAATGGACGCGAAAGGGCGCGTTTGTGAAGAGGTTTAGGGCAGGCCAAACCGTGCCCATGCGTGACGTGGCGTGACGTCCCACTGAGAATTCCATCACGCTGCGTCACCGCTGCTCGTCTGCACTGTACCCCGCTCAGCAACGTCGCCGACGATGACGACGATGCTGTCTACGCTGCGCGGGCTCGCGCGAATATCCACGAGATCATGGACGGCCTCCTCCCTTCTCAGCACAGCCGTCTACAGAGCCCCCGCCCCACCACCCTCCATCTCATCCCTTCTACCGTCCTTCCGCTCTTTCCACCAATCCCTCCCAGCCCTCGGCACACTCAACCAAGCCACCCGGCGAAAGCACACCAAGAAGCCTCCTCGTCCCCGCTCCCCACCCATGGAGAACCGACCTCAGCTGAAGGGCGTCGTGAGCTCGGTGTTCATCGCCAAGCCCAAGAAGCCCAACTCAGCCAAACGTAAAGTCGCCAGAGTCAAGCTGACGACAGGCAAATTCGTGCATGCGTATATTCCGGGTGAGGGACACAACCTGCAGGAGCATAGTGTGGTGATGGTGCGAGGTGGTCGTACGCAGGATTTGCCCGGTGTGAGGTGAGTCACTGTTTTGAGTTGGTGGACGAGTCTGCGTACTGACTGTTCTTTTATAGAGTGAAGCTCATTCGAGGTGTCCTGGACTTTGGTGGCGTTCCGAACCGTAGGCAAGCGCGGAGTAAATATGGAGGTGTGTATAAAGCTTCTCGTCCTTCTACAGCAGCTAACATCATGTTTGCAGCCAAGAAGCCGAAGCAGTGATCTTGGGTCTTACAACTTGCTTTATATCACCTACATCTACGTATCGGGACATCCTTGTCATCCTAGTTGCTCTCGCTCTCGTCTTTTCCATAATAGCAAACACTCCATACATCCATTATAGTCGTGAAGAGAGCGAAATAAGTTACTTGATGATAGGATACGGAAGGCATGTGTGCGAAGACAAAGAAAGTCTAAAGTCCAATGATGAAATCCTGCTAGACGTAAAAAATCCCAAGTACAACTCGCCCAAAGCCAGAGGTCACGTCTCCATCAACCCTCCAGCCTGTCTCACTCTCCCCTCCCGCTCCTTCGCCACCCTCACAGTCTTATCAATCTCCGCATTGATAGCCCACACCCACGCATCTCGCTCCAACTTGCTCCTCGTCCTGAACACACCCAGCTTCCTCTTCGCCGCCAGCGGAGGAACGTCCATCTTTCCAGACGCACTGGCCGGATGTGACGCAGCGTCCAACGTCTGGTCGAGCGACGCAGTGTTGGATCTATACCACAAGACAAACAAAGTGTCTTCCTCTGCCTCGTCAGATTCCAGCCCGTCTTGATATCGACGAGCGAGGGGAGGGCTGTTAGGGTCGTACTGGCCGGTGGGCAGGTGTTGCGCGGCGAGGTAGCCTGAGCAGACGTACGCGTCCAGGAGATTGATGGTCTTCTTCCGACGGTAGAGTGAAGATTGTCCCGTTATTCGGTATTGGACGATGTGTCCCGAGACGAGCACAAAAAAGAAATGTCTGCACGAATTCTGAAGTCAGTAAACCATATTTACAAATGAATGAAGGACTCCGCGTAAAAACGTACCTGTACATCCCTCGCAAGCCCTGCCGTCCAAACAGCCGACCACACCGCAAGATCGCGCGACAACTATCCAGAACACACCAATTGTAGAACGTGCTCAGGTCTGGCAGAGACGCATCCGGGTCCGGTGGCTGGTCGGGCGGACACTCGGGGAGGTCGCGTCGTTTATGTGGAGTCAACCTGGGTCTTCCTGCGACGTGATGTGAAAGGTCCATCTCTTGCTTGGCGTCCACTTGGTGACGTTTCCGCCAGTAAGACACGAGCTGGCGAAGACGCGTTATCCATTCCAGACAGTCCGCGCAGGAATGAGTCTGGAGGGAAAAGATTAGCAGAGCTCGCAAGATATGGTCTGCACAGGCATACACTCACCTCGAAGCGAATCACCCGTCCCGAAGCCAACACCAACTCAAAGGACCTCCTCGTCCTCAACCTCATCTTGTCACTCGCCCCCGCCAGCCCCTCCTCCCCACCACCATCCCTCTCATCCTGATCCGTCCTCTCCACACGCGCCCAAAACTCCTCTCGATCCTCCCAATTCCCACCATGCGCCTCCTGCGGCACCGCCTCCGACTGCACTGGTACCGACTGGAACGCCCTCCTCACTACAACGATGTTCCGCATATCCGATACGCCCGTCGCATGCAAGATTTGGTTGGTGCCTCGACGCGTCTCGGAGGCGTGCAGGGATTTGGCGTCTGGGACGTCGGGGCGCGGGCCCGGGGGGTTGGGAGGGTAGGCGTGTGAGATGGGGTTGGAGAAGAGGTAGCCGTCGTGGGTGGAGAGGTAGACGGATTGTTTGAGTTGCGAGCTGGGCCGGATGCGTTCGAGGAAGCCTTCGATGGCGAATGGCTCGTCGAGCCGGGTACCGTCTTTGAGGTGGATACGCGTGGGCAGGTGTTGTTTGAGCCGTAGTTCGAGATGTGCCGGTTTGTGTCCCTGCTCACAGACTCATCAGATGCCGACTGTGATAGAGAACTCGAACCCCTTACCTGTTTCAACGCCAACCCACACAACACCGCCCAATCCCTCGTCTTCCCTTCCACGTCCTCACTCTGCCAGACCCAATCCAACGCCGTATCAATCCTCCACGCCAACTCCAACGACACGCCCTGTGCCAGTACCTGCTGTGCGTAGATATCGTGGTGCCTCGTCCGACGCAATGCCCGTCTACACAATGCCAGAACGTTCGACCGCGTAAAGATGGTGTACGCGCTGTTCAGATTCCCCTCGCCACCTCCGGGTATGTCGATCTTCATGCGGGTATCAAATGCGGGGAGCCTGACTTCGATGAAGGGTGGAAGAGAGCCTCCCATGTGTCGCCTGTACGGTGTTAGAGCATAGCGCTACATACGAATGAAAAGGGAAGACGAACCATAGCTGCCAAACCCAATCCGTAGCTCTTGTCCGGCTCTTTGGTTTGAACACAAAGATGTTCGTGCCTTTGCGAGTCATGTACAGTAGATCGCGTCCTTTGTATCGTGCACGGAGGGGTGATGGCGGGCACGCTAAGCAGAACGTCAGGTCGATGAACGAGTAGATGGATAACCGCGTCCCTCCGTCCAGTGGTATAACGAAGGTGAGGTGCTTGTGACCAGTCAGCCATTCTTTCCCGGGAGTGACCTGAGAACGATGGTCAGTTGCTAGTCGTCAGTCGTAGAAGTGGACACATACGTGATCTCTGTAGAGCTCCAACCTATCCTTCCGCCAAGCCACGATATACTCCATCCAATTGTCACTTTGGATGTGCGGGTCGACTCTGTCTTGTGCTTCGTCGAAATCGGCACCAACAGACGAGGCTTCCGTGTACGACACACGGACGAGCATCCGGTCTCTCATGATGACGTCTCCCCACGTAACCTGGTTCTCCACGGTAGCCTGCTCCGCGGCGCCAGCGCTGGTATCGTCCATCTCAGAACCGGTCCTCGCAAGGACTTCAGACGCGGGGGCAGGCGTGTCTTCTGGGGGTATCTCGACTGGAGGCGTGGCGTCGTCGTAATGGACGCTTTTGCCTTTGCCCTTTCCACCAGCGATACCGTCGGTATCACTCAACGCGGATCGTAGAGGTGGCATGGACGACAATGTCCGCGTGACGATCTCGCTCTGAACGCGACCGGATGGGTCTTCGATCACGATCTTCGGTGGGAGGAGGGCGGTGGAGGAGTCTGCGCTGACAGGATCCGCGCCATCGTCGGGATGAAGGTGAGGCGAGAAACCGTTCTGTGGGACGTTCACTTGCAGAGACGTGCTTGGGCGAGATGGACCAGCTTCGGGCGGAGACGTCGACAGCTGGGACTGGGCAGTCACGAACGTCTCTCTGCCAGTTGCTGTGGAAGCTGCGGCACCGCTCCGGGCAGGATACGCGTCCAGAACCGATTCGTCGTCCTCGGGAGGTGGAGACTTCGCGCCATTGAGCATGTCCACGCCGAGGAACACACCGACGTCGAACGAGGTGCCGACCCAACGCCTGTTCTGCGCTGCCTCTTTCTTCCCTTTCCTGACTCTGCCCCACTCGCTGTCCCTCCACTTCCTCATCATCTCCTCACGGACGTTCCTCTCCGTCGTCTCTCCCCAGTCCTCTTTGCGCCCGCCATGCTTCAGGAAGAACTGCAACGCGTGCTCCTTGACGGCGTCTCTGAGGCGAGCATCCTCCACCTCGGAGCGATGATCCTGTTGAGCTGTGGGACTGAACCATCCTTTCTTTCGAGGTTTGGGATTGACTACTTGCGAGACAAGACTCTCGGGAAGAGGTCCAATGAACCGCCTGCGATGCTTATGTGCGTCATCGCGCTCATGATTGGGCGTCACGGGTGTAAGCAGGGGGTTGTCGTCGGCCGTCGCTGGCATACCCTTCGTCGCCGTCGAGCTGGGGAGGCCGAAGAGGTCAGAGATAGTGGTGAGATGGAGAGAACATCGTCAAGGACGTCAAGGGTGTCAGTGGTGGCACTTCTCGCGACTCCAAGGGGGAAGCTCAATGATCGGCGGCCTTACTAAAATTGGTAGGCCGATCAAAATATTTGAGGCGCGCAGCGCGCCGTATTCGTCATACTAGGTACGGGCCGTATGCGGCGCGCCTCTTGGCCCTCTTCAATCCGGAACTCGTATGGTCTTTTATCGATTCCTCATCGTCTCGTCTAGAACATCCTCCACCGCTCTCCGTTTCATTCATAAAATCGCAAATTACCCGGTCGCAACGCCCAGTTACCACTCGTCTTCCGTACGCTCATTCAGAATGGACGTCGTCATCCCCGCTCCCGACAAAATCAAAGTCACCTCCCACCGCCAATACCACACACCCGATCCGCTCTCTCCCGCCGCCGTTGCGCCGTCGCCCTTGGATCAGTTCCGACTATGGTTCACAGAGGCTCAAGGCGCAGTTCTGGAACCCGAGGCCATGTCGCTCTCGACCGTGACCGCAAACGGAGTTCCCTCCTCGCGCTTCGTCCTGTTCAAGGAGCTCGACGGACGCGGATTCGTGTTCTACACCAACTACGAATCTCGGAAGTCGAAGGAGCTCTCGGAGAACCCTCGGGCGGCATTGGCGTTCTACTGGCGAGAGGTGCATAGACAGGTGAGGGTGGTCGGACGGGTAGAGAAAGTGAGCAAGGCGCAGAGCGAGGAATACTTCAAGACGCGCCCGCTTGGCAGTCGTCTGGGTGCCTGGGCGAGCGAGCAGAGCGCTGTTGTAGGCGAAGGAGAAGTCAAGGAACGTCTTGACAAGGTGAAGGAGCGATTCGGGATCCAGGATGAGGAAAGGGATAAGGCCGACATACCACTTCCTGACTTCTGGGGCGGTTGGCGGGTTGTACCAGAGTGGGTCACCCAAACTTCTTCGTATGAGGATGTGTCTAACATTGACGATGCTCATAGCGAGATTGAATTCTGGTCTGGTCAACCCTCCCGTCTTCACGACCGCGTCCGTTACCTCCGCGCCGAAGGATCGTCCGACGATGCTCCACAGTGGAAGATCGACCGCATATCGCCATGAGACTGTACTTCAGTTTCACTGGATCCCTCCACGGAAAAGATAGTCGCGACGAGGACGGAGGCAGCAGACGTCTAAACTTGTATCATATTCCTGACACTGACAAATATCAACGGCATGTATGTAGAGTAGAGAACCACATCTGTGCATGGATAAATAAGTAACTACTGTGCTATGCGATACTCAGAAACCCGTCCTAAAGATGGATAAGATTAAGCAAAAATATCCGTACATTAGTTGTGTCAACATCATACTGGATCCAACTCGTCTCTGTGCATACGCTTTGTTACTTCGTCTGACTCCCTCATTAGAACCAACTCATCCACGCAGCATCATGGATCTCCACCCCAAACTGGCCAGGCTGCCTCGACGCCGCCGCCTCCGAATTCGACGCCATCCGACCCACAGACGACCGCATACGCATCAGCCCACCCGGCCCGCACGGTGGAGTCGTATTCGCCTGCTCCAGGCACTTGACGAGCGACGGATGCGCGTGCTTGTACGGGTTTGGTTCGGAGCCGTCCAAAACCATGCCTGGGAGGCCAGTTTGTTGGACAATGCCTATGCGGATCGCGAGTCTGCATATCTCGTCCGAAGGGTCCCGCTCGATGTTGTCGCCTGCTCGGCTCTTCATGTACGTCGTACGTGATTTGTTGACGAGGCGTTCGAGGGCGGGCTGCGCGCATATCCCAGCGATGAGCAAAGCAGCCAGAGACGTCGGTAGAAAAATGTGACTTACCAGTGCTTTGGCCACAAAGGGGACTTTGCGCTCCGCATCTTGATAAAGTAACAGTACCTTATCCAGTTCTTGCAGCGCAAAAGGCACCAAGTTGCAGTCAGGAGCCGACGTAGTGAAGAACGTCAGAGCAACCTACGACGAAACAGTGCAAATATATGAGCACAGCACTATTGGCTAAAGTGTTGGACGACTTACCGCGGCCGAGAAACAGTTAGTCCAGAATTGCGAAAATCGTGTGCTCAGCTCGGGTTCCCAGCGATAGAGCGTGTACAGCGTCCAGATCATATTACAGCAGCTTGTGTAAACTGCCAGAGTCGACGGTGAATATCGTGAATTCGTGACGTCGAATCCCTCCGTGGCGTTCATGGCCCGCGTGAAATACGTCCGATGGAGTTGTAGCAAAGCTGCCGGCGGGAGAGAGAAATCAATCGACATGAACATAGCTCCGAGACAGGCGGACCCGATAATAAGCAACCGGAAAAAAACATACCAGTTTCACGAGTGCACGCGACCGTGGCTTGCTGCAGCGCTTTGCATTGTGCAGGCGCTACACCGTCATCAATCATGCGCAGGGCAGCAGGCACCTCGAAATCGCGGATCTTGCTGTCCATGTCCAGTATTTCAATGTATGATGGCTCAGAGGACGACGCCACGAGCTCAGCGACGGGAATGATGCAGTCCAGCTGGAAGTCGTGTAGCCATTTGTGGTCTGTAAGAACCAGAACGGCGAAGACTCGGTCAGCACACGGAGGGATCAAGGGCACGGTACCAGACAAAGCAGCAACGTACAAAGTAGTGTCGGATTGGTATCTGTACTGAGCTCGTGCTCAGGCTGCTTCGCATCTATGTGACGAAGGTTGAGGGATGGTGGACGCCGGAGCATCAACGACTGGCGGCCAAATGTCAGCTAAAGTGGATCGCCCAGCTGCGCAAGCACCGTCTGAGACCCACCAGACGAGCATCCATAGCCACAATGTCCCATAGTAGGGTGCGTCTCCGATCCAGCTCTTCAGGTATTACCTTCGATCTGACCGCATCACGGTCTGCATTGAGAGAACGAATCAACATCCGTCACGGTCGGGTCAAAAGAATGCAAGAAACGTACGCAATCCAATCTAGGACACAATGAATATGCAATGCATCAGGAAATGTAAAGGAATGGTGACATATGATGATGAACTCACAGACAGGGCAAGTTTGGTCATAAGTCCCTGTGATATACAGTGGCATCGTCAGTAACCCGGTTTAATCGGAATGCGAAAAGGTGGCGTACCATGATGCCCCAAGCATACTCTACGGCTTTCTTCTCGTCTGAGAACATCAGGAGATACCATTCCATGAAGAACTGCAGGAGAATCAGCGTGAGAGGCCGGATCGCACGGATAGAGTTAGATAGAAGACCGTACCAGAGCGAGGACAGCGTCAAAGCTCGTGTCGTCCATCACAGGAACCTCGCAGAGGGCCACACGCGCTAGGTGGTGGTACCGTTCGGCATCTGCCTCTCCGCTGTTGTGCGCGTTGACATCCACCTTGCATCCAATCGCCAGGATCATCAAGAAGAGACCCAGACGGTGTGGGAGCAGCGCGGTCAGCGGCGAGTTGTAAATGCTGCGAATCAGATTGGGCAGGAATGTCTCGCAGTCAATGTTGTACCTGGGAAAGCCCCCATGAAACATTTCAGAAGCCACGCATAGAAGAACCATGTGATAGACGTACTGCCAGAATGCGTGAATTCGCGCCTGCTCGCATAGGTATTGCGCGTCTGAGAGTGGTGGAAGCATGTCGCGAATCCGTTGCCTCATAGTAGGGTTTAATTCTTGAGACATTGACCAAGGAGAAGGAAACGAGCGGCTGAACTGGGCGAAGTCTTCGGGGAAGTGTTCTTCATCTCCGCGGTTTGGAGGAGACGGCTGGGTGACAGCAGCAGTCAGCTCCGGGCCGCGCGGAAGGGCAATAGATTGAAGACCTACCTCGGGCTCTCTTGAAGAGCTGGCAGATCCTGAGCGTCCGATGATGGCAGCAGCATCGTCCCTCACACATTGTATGTCGGCGGAAGTAGCATTGAGCTGCTGCTCCACCCCGAATAGCTCTGGTGACTTCTTGATCAAAAGAAGCTCTTGAGCGAGGAGGGGATGCTCGTTGGGCGAAAGCTGCGATTGAACGTTCCGCAGTGCCTCCTCCAGCTGGCGTATGCGCTCGCTCATGGATTTAATCTTGTCGTGCAGCTGCTCGGTGTTGGCGAGAATGAACCTGGAGACGACCTCACGTCAATGACACACGACTTGCGATGTGAGGAGATCGGTGTGCGTACCTGCTTCCTTTACCGCCGGTCAGTGCACCGTCCGGACAGATTTCTGCGCAGCCCCTCTTGCAACATGATTGACATGGAAAGACTCGGTCGCACTGTGTTCGGAGGGGTGTGAGCCTGATACAATGGTCGAGTGACCAGCAGCCCTTACCTTGAGTTTCAACCTACGCAGTCGCAGAGAAGGGTCAGCCAGCTGCTACACGCGCGAGAACAACGAGAACGTACCGCCGACACTCTCCGCAGGACAGAGGACGCTTTCTGGACTTCTTGGTGGTGGACTCGGGATTCGTGTCGCCCTCAGAGGTAAGTCCGGAAGGGCCGGCGACGGGGACTATGAACGCGCGGTGGGATTCGTCGAACTCTTTGGGCAGCCGCTGCCGTTTGGCGGGGCGGGACTCCATGTCGACGCTGTCGAAGGCGTCGGTGTAGACCTGCATGGCGAGGAGAGGGCCGACGGGGAGGAGGGGAGGAATATTACGGAGATGATGAGGGCAGTAAGAGACTTGTAGGACGAGGTGCTAAGCGGCGAAATGTCCGCGACTCCGTCTTTGTCGCATTTGATCAGACCTCCTGCCATATCGGGCATCCGCCGAGCATGCCGGCCTCCTCTGCTTCGCGCGTCTGCCCAGATCCTGGGCCCTGGCCTCGGAGATCCTATGTCTGGCGCCCGTCATCCTGTAGGCCGCGAAATGCCTCCTTCATTCCGAGATCCTCGCATTTCTGTCCTTCCTCCATCCCATATGTTTTCTCCTCACTCCGACATTCTGTACATCGGATTGAATCCTGTGAGTGCACGTTATTATCAAGTGACCGAGCGAGTACTTATGTAGCAGCCCGATTGCCGACAGCCGAGTCGGGGCGTGCTGCTCTCACACTTCTGAATGCGCTACTGCATCCAATACACGGTACACCCGCAAAAACACTTCAAGCTACAGATGCTGTCCGCGCAGAGCGTGAGCTGCATTTATACGCAACGACCGCGATCCTGTCAATCGGAGATCAGACGAGAGAGTTCATCGAACACTGCGCGACTTGGTGGCTGGCGAGTAGAAGATTCCCAGAATCTGTACGCCTGTGTCGATGTCTTGTGCTCAGTGAACGTCGTAGCTCATATGTCGATCTGATCTCATATACTAGTCAAAGGTCGCTGAGCTCGCCATAGCAGGTCGGATCCCCGCATGCACTCGGATTGGAGAGTTGAAGCTGATGGGTAATTTATACTGGTCTATGTCGAAAGACTGGGTCAGAACGAGGCCTGAAAATAAGATTGCATGGTAGCATCCACGAAGCAAAACCACATTTTCTGACTCATGGAGACGTCTGGACCATGTTCTTGAACCCCGCGCAATAATTCGGACCAGCACGGAAGGTGATAGACGGATAGACCAAGTCAGCTTCTTGGTTTCTACTTCTCGAGCTCAATGGGGACGTTCGGCTGAATGGAAACGACGATTAAATGCGTCCCTCGACATCTCTCGTTTGATATTAGACGGCAGGAAGCAGGAAGTGAGAAGTACTGCATCTTGTCTCGTAGCAGTGCGTTGTTCCCTTGTGCCAATCAGCTACGTATGCTGGCTAGCTGCTAACCACGGCACTTAGATATTGGTCTTGCTCAGCAGCTGATGGTGAGCGCTGAGCTCGGAAAATTGATGCACGATCTAATTAAGTTGACAATGTAAAGAGAGCATGAGCACATCCTGCGCGAAGAAACTGCTATATGGCCGAATGCTGTGAGCCTGAGTGGTGCACAGAACTTCCGCTGCAGTGCACCCCGATCCCAAGTTTGCATTCACGGATCCTTTGAACAGATCAATGCTTGAGTCTCGTTTTATTTCTTCTCGCAAGTCTTGACGCATCGAGACCGCGTCGCTCATAATGTTTTCCTTCCGTTCACCTTCCGCGTCGGACGCGCTGTTGCACAACTCGCCCATATCGCGCCCATTGGTCAGAACGTGCCGCTGAGTCAGACGCCTGCTCCGATTGGTCAACGAGCGTGCGCTCACGTGCGCTCCCGACAAGAGGCGCCCAGTATCTGTGTGTGCACTTCGGTGACGCCATCTTCGCTACACCGAACCAAAACAAGCTGATACGAGACAAGAGATGTGCAACGCACAATGGGTATGTGTCCAGGTTGGAGCAAAGGACTTTCACGACGTTGCGCGGTCTCAAGAACGTGTACGATCAGTTGGTTGCTCTCCTCGTGCTAGGATGACAGCAGGGTAGGGGTTCCCGGGACATGTCGGGGCAGCTCGGATGGGCTTCAATCGAAGTCCTATAAAACTGGGTTCACCTCAACGTTGCAGGCATACCAGTGCACAACTCTACGACAAGTTCACACTTCTTTATATTCACCATGCTCAG
Source organism: Steccherinum ochraceum (assembly GCA_004332605.1). NCBI lineage: Eukaryota > Fungi > Basidiomycota > Agaricomycetes > Polyporales > Steccherinaceae > Steccherinum > Steccherinum ochraceum. The sequence continues at coordinate 68,888 of RWJN01000019.1, read as the reverse complement.
GACAGCTGTCTGTCGCACACTTCCTACCGCCACCTCTCATTATGCCTTCGCTCCTGCGTTTGCGGCAGCGTCGCGTCGTAACTTCACGTACAGTGCCCCCTCTCGGAATCCCGCTCTCGAGAGCAAGCCTGTCGACATGAAGAGTACCATGGGCGTAGAAGGCCCACACAAAAGTTCGTCTCCTTTCCATATTTTTGCTTCAATACTCAGCCGAACTGACTCGCCACACTTGGTTACCTCTAGAGGACATGCCACCCGCTGGTATGGCCACTCAAGGTGCGAGCGAGGTCGAAGAAATCAAAGGAGACTGGGTGCTGTTCCACCCCGTGTACACGCCTGAGGAGCTTCGTGCTGTCGAGGTCAGTGCAAATACCATGTCGTATCATCCATCTGTCATTCAAAGCCCGCGGCGCTCCTATCTAGGTGATGCATCGCGAAGCCAAAACGATGTCAGACAAATTAGCGGTGGTCTTCGTCAGACTACTCAGGTATGTGTTTTCGTTTGTCTTGAGAAATATTATAGCGGTGTGTGACTGATATACTCGTAGATGGGGCTTCGATGTTCTGTCCGGGTACAAGCACAAGACTATCCCGCCCGGTAGCAATTTGTCGCTGGAAGAGTTAAGGAAGCAGGGCTACGTCATGGACGAAGCCGGGTGGATGGCGGTGAGTCAAATATACATTGGCTTCTGTAGCACAGCCGTTGACGTGACGTATTTCAGCGCTGCCTTTTCTTGGAAAGCGTAGCAGGTGTACCAGGAATGGTCGGAGCTACTCTCCGGCATCTTCGTAGCCTTCGTATCATGGTAGGTCAATTCTGTTAATGCTGCGGTGTATTGCTCTCATGCAGATTGTCATTCACTAGCGTCGTGATTCTGGCTGGATTCATACGCTGCTCGAGGAAGCCGAGAACGAGCGAATGCATCTTATGTACGTTCACCTACACCGAAACTTGCAGCTGTCGCGTTGTATACTCACGCTTAACGCCTTTGCAGGACGTTCATGACCATCAGGCAACCAGGCCTACTCTTCCGAACCCTCATCCTTGGCGCTCAAGGAGTCTTCTACAACTTATTCTGTGAGTCACCTAACATCGTACACCGTGATATTGCGGATTTACTCACACCCTCTCTCCGTAGTCTTCTCATACCTCATCTCACCGCAGACGTGCCATCGTTTCGTTGGCCATCTTGAAGAAGAAGCTGTTTTGACATAGTGAGTCCTCATTACAATCCGCTGCTTCCATAACCATACTGAGGTATCGTTTGCACCAGCACGCGATGCATTGAAGAGATCGAAGCAGGCCGTCTTCCAGAATGGGCAGACAAGCCAGCTCCTGGCATCGCCAAGGACTACTGGAGACTGAAACCCGACGCGTCGCTTCTCGACGTCATCTACGCCATCCGGAGCGACGAGACGACGCACCGCTTCGTCAATCACAGCCTCGCCAACCTGAATCACGCAACGGACGTGAACCCCTTCGCCTTCCGGGAACCCGACATGCACGTGAAGGGCACGAAACTCGAGTAAGTCGCTTGTCTTCTTGATGATGGATACTGTACTTTTTGCTGATGGCTGATTTCTTTATGTCTGTGGCGTGCAGGTTCGAGAGGCCTGAGGCGGAGAAGTATGTTCAGGAATCTCACCGCATGCTCGAGAAGGTCGAGAAAGCTGCTCGCAAAGAGGCTGCTCAACATTGAGCCTTCCCACCGCTCTTCCTCGGTTTCTCTCACCGGACTTTCGCGTTCGCGGCTCTACTCTATTTATCTCTCTATAGACTATACCTTACTGCAAGCAAATCTCCCCTCAATCACATTTGTATCAGTATGTATCGCATTCAGTCTCCGTAATCAACACGCGCATTTCTCGTGTTCGGTTCTCTACCCGTTCCAACTTCCTACCCTTGAATCAGAGCTTTGATAGCGTATCAGTGAACTCTGCTACTCGAATCATGATGCATGATGTTCGTATGTTCTTCTCGTTTTCAGCTTTCACGGAGTTTGACTTCCTCTGCAAAGTGATTGTAACAGTGAGGCCCTGCAGTGCTTGGGTTCGCTTTGGCTGATTGTACGATAATATGACGTCGATATCCTTCCATTGAGGCGTTCGACCGATTGGTACAGTTTTTAGCTTCGTTCCATTCTCCGCCAGCGGGATTGTCGGGAAGTACTCGGACTGGCCTTTCTCACTTTCCCCGAGACTGAATAGAAAATCGTGTCCTACATACACACTCCAGGTACTCGTACTCTATTCCCTGTACCATTCAGCTACCCAGTCGGTCCCAAAGCTCATCATCACCTCATATCAACAGCAAGACAAGCCTAGCGTACATCTCCTGCGAACGTTTGACCCCTCCCTCGTGTATACCACGCACCTCACTCGGTTCTCTCCCAGCTAGTGCTCAAATCCCAAGCTATGTTATGATTTCCCTACGGTGACGTACATGTGCAGCGATACGAGCGAGAGAACCGTTTGACGATCTCAAGCTTCAAGTGGCGAGCACATGGCAAAGTTCTCGAGGAAAAGATAGAAATGATTGAGGACGACTCCCCTGATCGGAGTGATGGATCTGAACACGAGGATACTTTACACCTGTGCTCGCATCAAGACCCAAATACAGATATCGATCCGGGGCCGAAACATTGCATGTCGACATCTCGGAGGCTCGGAGCTGCTCGGAGTCGTTGGGCAATGTGCATGGATATAGCCGATAATGGGTGATTGACTACATCGATTGTGAAGAACGTCTTCTTCGAGCCAAGTCTGAGTCTCTCGTTGAGAACTTCTACAGTATCGAGAGAACGCACCTGAACAGTACTGGCCTCTTGAACAGGTATTTGTAAGCTGAGAACGCGGCGTTCGAGATAGGCGAAGCAGTACTGCCTTGGTGAAGGAAGACATGCCACGATACGTACTTGGTCTATACCGTGACGTACCGGATACAGCACCGTGTAGGACTTCACGTCGTACGCGAATTGAGATCTTCCAAGTTCTTCAAAGCTTCATGATCTGATATTGTACGAGGAGCAGCCTTTCGACCTCCTGAAGAAAATGTAGAGTCTGTGCTCTCAAGATGATATTGCGAATACGAGCTGTAGACGTACATCTCAAATGTTCTGGAATCCCGCATCGTCTTCGGCTAGTATAGGTCCGTCTCGGCGATGTAAGGTTATCTTGATGCGCTCCTCAACAGACGGCGCTGTCCACGGGTCGAGAAAGCCAGACGATTGGAGTTCGAGAAGGAGTTTGACAATTCCACAACGCGGATAGATATTGAGTTTCCGGGAGGGTGAGCCGCCAACGCCCGAGTGAGCACCCCAAGGCTTCGCGTGAAAGCTGTCCGGAAAGTGGTGAGTAAAAGTACGAAAGAGAAGAGTATAAATATGTGAGCTGAGAAGATACGAAGAGCAAGTTCGAGTTGGAAGTCAAAAGCAAGCTGTAGTCTGGGTAGAGATTGGGGCGCGGGTTCTTCGGCAGTTGTTGGTGTCCGACAAGATGTGATGCTAGAATGCTTCCGCGACGAATCGATGATGGACAGACCCGTTCATGTCGCTGAGGATAACAACATATCAACGTTACCGGTTTACCCACGATACAGAAGTGGACTTACGACGCACGGATAGACAGTTTTTGCGTGGCATGCAGACGACTAGAAATCGTTGATGGACGGCGTGCTGTGCAGGTACATGCATGCGCGGGTGGCGTCCGTCCGGCCGCTCTTTTTTGACGCACCAATCTGCAGCAATGTGGGCGCATGGTGCTGCAGAGAGATACATCAGTGGCGTATACGAAAACACACGAGCCTTTGTACGGTCTGAACTCACGTCGCAAACATGGTATCTCTCAAGGCATATCCTTCGTGGACGTGCTCAAGACTGGGCAAACGCTGTGATGGCGGTACTGCTCTGGAGTGGCCGGCGGTGGGTCTTCTCATTTATCTTTTGGCTTCTAGTGTGAGTGTGATTGACCCGGGAATTTCTGGAGACGGAAGCAACGAGAGAAATGGCCATCCCAGTCGTGTGATGGCGACATTTGGCGAGTGAGATCGGCAATGCGCCCGTGGCTGAGCAGTTGCCTGGACAAGCCACGACTTGGCAGGGAGAAACGCGTGGCGAAAACAAATCCGAAAAACCGAAGATATGTAGGTGGGTTCGTGGAGAGCCATCACGCGTTATACTAAGGTATTTTCAGAGAGGAAGGTCGCGTTCTGTTTCAAGGGAGACGAGGCGGCGCGAGGAGGGAGTTCGAGGTGGAAGGCCTGCGCGATGGCGGGGTACAGGTCTAACTGATGCCGGGCGTCGGCAGCGCGCACTTGAGGGTGCCCGGCAAACGCCGTGCGTCCCGATAAGGCTAAGTTCAGGATTACGTGAGCAGGACTGGCAATATCTCCGCCCATATCCCAGGTCAAGGTCGTCCTCAATCTCCCCCCGCATTCCACGCATCCCTCCTCACCCCCTCCTCGTCGCGTCGTCCGTCCCCCTCGTCGCGCCCCGCCGCCCCCTCAGCCCGCCGCGGTCGTCGGCATGTATCCCATCGCTGACCTCACCGCGTTCTGTCGACGGACCACGGGCGATGTTCCTCCGAAGCTAGTCGTCAGTCACATGAGCTTTCTTCTATCTTCCAGCTTTCACTAATTCGTTCGTACAGGGCGCGTCCACCACTGTGGTCGGCTCCAAGATGTATCTCTATGTATGCGGTCTATCATTCGTATGTGCAGTCGCAAAATTGACGAGGATCCTAGGGAGGACGTTTGGTAGCTGAGCGCAGGATGGTGTCCGACATCTACATTTTCGACCTGGAGACATTTGTGTGGGAGAAACTGGCTCAGCCACAGGAAGATGATGTTCCCCAGCCGCGATATTTCCATAGCGCGGATGCATGTACGTCCCATCCTCGTTCTCAAGGCTCGCGCCAGCTAATGTGGGTATACCCAAGGGAACAACCACCTCATTATCTTCGGTGGTATGGCAATCCAGCCCAGGTCGGATAACCCCGAAGATTTGTGTGTTCTAAATGACGTTCGCCTATTCGACCTGTCAACATACCGATGGGTCCCCGCTGCAGCGACGTCTAACGACTCGTCCCCGGGTGCCTTCATCCCGAACGCCCGTTACGCACACCTGTCGTCCGTGACCTCCAACCGACTATTCGTCATTGGCGGTCAAGACCTCAACAATGTCTGGCTAGACGATATCCACGTATATGACATGGTGAAGCGGGTCTGGGTTCAGCGGAGAGAATACCCTCGCCATTGCGGTACCTACCGTTCCGTCGCCGTCACTGCGGACATGCGCGTCCGAATTCCGCAAGAAGAAGGCCGCAATCCCCAGTCAGCCAAGCTAGGACCAGCTGGTACACGCTTCAAAACGGATAAGAACGCACCACCGTCGACGGATGTCACTTCTCCCGACTCCCTGATCCATCTGCCATATTCGGCAGCTCCTACAGACGAGCATCCATGTGATATCTATCTGTTCAGCAACTACAACGTGAGTTCGCCACTAAACCTCTGTTCATGTGGTACCTTGATGGCTGACCACGTGGTTACGCATCCTCTGGTCGTTGTTGTTATCCACAGTTCACAGATGTTCAACGCGAACTAGAAGTCTTCACGCCAGGTCCAGATGGTGATTTCACTATCACTGACAGATCAGGTGCAATGACGGGGACGTCGTTCCCTCCGGGTTTGCGCTTCCCCATCGGCGCCATTCTGGGGACCCACTTCATCATTGCCGGAACGTATCTATCACAAACCTTTCAATCGTTCTCAGTTTGGACCCTGGATCTGGTTAGCATGGTTTGGTCGCGCATCGACCCTGGGAGCGCCCTTGTTGGCTCGTGGTTCCGCTCGTGTTTGTGGCCAGAGGCAAACAAGTTTTTGATCTTTGGGAACCGACATGGGAACCTCGTGGAGGATTACAATCGTCGGTTACTGAGCTGGGACCATGTCGCAGTGATCGACTTAGAGGCTTTCGGGATTTACCGGCCACCACCGCTCCTTCTCGATATTCCGATGCAAGAGATGGGTCTCGCTGCTCTCGAAGAAGGTGTCTTCGCGGACTTCGAGATCATCTGTGACGACGGCCGCAAGATTCCCTGCTCGCGGAAACTGCTGGAAGAGCGGTGGCCGTGGTTCAAAGAACAGCGGAAGCTGTTCATCCAGGCTGCGACGCGCGCCATGGAAGCTTCGACTGCTGCACCGTTGCCCGAGCTGTCCACCGCAGACCAGCAAGAACCGCGACCAGACCCCCGCTTGACTCCTCGCTCGTTCCAACTATCGGAACCGTACCCCATCACCCTTGCGCTGTTGCAGTACCTCTACTCGACATCGCTTCTTACTCCCCTCCAACATGCACCGGCAGTGCTGAGTCAGCTTCTTCTACTGTCAAGCACATATGACATGCCCCACCTGCAGTCGCTGGTCAAGCATGCCATGCACAGAGCCTTGACATTTGCGACGTCTGTCGGCATTTACGGTGTCTCAACACTGTGCAACTGCCGAAGTTTGCAAATCAGGTATGTTGTCTCTACATTTGAGCCTATACGCAAACCCGATCCTTACGTTCATCCTAGGGCTCTGCGTGTCGTCATGGCTTATAGCCAGAAACGGCCTGCGGGAGGACGCGCTCGAGAAAAAGACGCTCCCAACGGCAGCGGTGGCGGTGGAGGGAGGTCCCACAACTCGGGGACAGATGGGTCAGGACGTGGAGGTGGCTCGTCCGACAGGCCATCAGCGGCACGTCCGCGGGGGATGTCAGACGCGTCGTATCTGCGAGGGCCGGGTGATTCGGCAGGAGGGGTTGCAGGCCCCAGAGGGACAGGCTTCTCTAGCGGGAACAGTATGTACTTACACACTCAAGTTTGAAGGAGCAACGTTGAACTCATTTTTGGAATTGTTGTTGTAGTCAACCTCCAGCGCGATTTGAAGGAGAGAGAGCGAGAGCGGGAACGGAGTCGAACTATGACGGAGTCGCCGGTGATTAGGCACCATCGGTCGTCAGAAGGGTTGAACGTTAAAGGTAAAGATGTTGACCTCTCCCATATTCGGGGACCGTCGATCGCTCGGCCTAGAGCTATTACCATGACCCGGTCACAGACAACTCCGACCCCCTCATCAGTCTCATCGACACCGCCGCTGACAGCAGCTCCGCTGTTCCTTCACCGGAAACCGTCCATAAAAGTACGCTCTCGCCGGCGCGAAAGCGTCGTATCTGTTTCAATCGAAGAAGAGCTGGAAGCCATCGCGGAGATGATGGCGACATCTGTGAACCAGGACGATCCCATTGTCGAACTGCACGAAGCTCTTGAAAGTAGCAACGTCGTGATGGACGATACGGACTCCATCGTGGACAACTACCTTCCAGACGATACCTACGAGCTTGACCTCTCTCGATTTTCCCTGCAATCGCATGATACCACGACTTCAGGATCCTCCTTCACTGCTCCTGCTCTGACTATCGACAGCTCTCTTTCACCCGACTCGGACTTTGATCCAGCGGACGACTACTGCGACAGCGCGCTCCTCTCACCCCGGTCACCTTTCCCTACGTTCCATCTACCCCGTACCTCACCCCAACCTGGTTGGGAAAGCGACTCATCCTTGAGATCATCCGTTTCATATACCTCACTATCTACACCTAGCCTGAGCCGAGCTTCCTCCTTCCAGCATGCAGCGACAGCGCCCGCGAGCCCCATTCCACCATCCGCTGATCCACCGTCCTCACTGCCGCAACAGGGCCTCGGCGTCATCCAAGAGCGACACTCCGAAGACTCGGAAGACTTCCCCCTCCCCATCATGGACCTCGACGGACGGACGTCGCGTGGCTCCTTCTACGACCGCAAGGAGTCGTTCGACGTCGACGTCGAGCTGGTCCAACACCGCACCCTGCGCGCCAGCCACGTCATCTGGGAACGCCGCCAGCATCCCGAACTCGAACGTCTGCGTATCGAGACCGTCACCCCCGACACCATCACACCCGACCGCCGAGGCCACCTCTCCCCCGACTCGCCCGCCACCTCCACATCCGACTCCTCCATTAGAGCCTCCGCTCGCTCCCCTGGCGGCACTGCCATCTCGCGCTTGTTCTCCAAGACACCGAAAGGCCCGAAGTCACCGCGGTTCACGAAGAGCCTCGAGGCGCTCCATTCGTCTTCAAACCTCACTACTGCGGACCTGCGCGCTGCGGCAAAAGCGGAGGAGAAAGCGCGGAAGAAGGAGCTTGCGAAGCTGCGCAAAGAGAGATTAGCGAAAGAGGCGGAGGAGAAAGCTCGTAAGGAGGCTGCGGAGGACATGCGCCGGCGGAAGATCAAGGTCGGCGGCGACGAGATGTTTGGGGGCATGCACTTGGGTTATCTGCAGGGCTTGTGAACGTGCCCATTGGCACACACTTTACTACTGATCCGTTGTCATCTTGTTTGTGCTTTTATGTTCTCTTTTTCTGTCATGCGTTTTGTGTTGTATTCCATCTCACCTGTCTTTCTTTCATGCATCTGTACGACTCCTGACGCTCATTATCCTCACTTCCTCTCCTCTATCTCTCTTCTATCTGCTCTACGTATCTATCCTCATCTTTTGCTTGGTTGCGTCCTTGTGTATTCCTACTATACCAGCCCAGCTCCTCTGCTGTTGTTCATGCATCATGTGTAATTAGACGGAGATGTTGTTACCATATTATGTGCTTTTTGCAAATCGTGCAGCGTGCAAGCGACGAGATATTATAAAGGTACGTGTCTCGTAGGTGAATAGTACATTGAAGTGAATAAGATGAGAGACCGAGAATCCGATGAACCATCCGTCAACAAAGCAGGAGTTAAAAGACTAGCGCACGACAAGACACGATAATGTATAACCTCGCTGCATCCTCCTCCGTCCTCTCCCCCATTCAGAGCATGGCGTTGACTTGATCCTGAGACGAAGGTACTGGTGGATCGTGTTGCGCACCGGAGGGGCTCACGACCGGCAAAGCAAAGGCCATAGCTGCTCTGGCGGCGTGGCGCTCGTTGTAAGCCTCACTCGATGGCCCGGCGTGTGGTTGAACCACCGGAAGATATACTTCCCCGGATGCCACAGGTACAGGAGGGACATTGTCGTCGCCTAGCTCTGGGGGTCCTATGGGAGCAGCGTCCATCGAGTCCTCGGTTGGAGGTGCTGGCGGAGCGTCTTGAGGCGCTGATCCTGAATTTGAACCTGAACCTGAGCCTGAAGCAATGGGTGCGGCGTCCGGCGGAGCAATTATGTGGTTGACTGTTCAAGCATTGAGAGACAGCATGGAGCACAAAAAACAATGAACACCTACATTCTTTCGCATGTGCTGCAGAACAATCAAGTCAGTAAAACATGTATCAAAATGGAAGCTTGGCCTCATACCGTGGTCCTTCTGGCGCGAGCACCTACTTCCCTCCGAGCAATCAGGTCGCTTCAAGACTTCTTCCTCCAGGAAACCTTTCTTCCGTTCATGTACCCACCACTCTCTCAGACCCCACAGGAGAACCTCCGTCGCGCACACACGGCATATCTTCTGGCGGGGCGCAGTCGGGTCCGGATCGGTCCCGCCGGTAACAGCATGTACGTCCACGAAGAGCTCCATCTCGAAAAGCGGCTGGAATTGTCTTGCGGAACGCGTGATGATGTCGATTATCTGTGAATCGTCGATAAAAAATCGATGAGTATCGCAACTTATCGGAAAACGTTGTTACTCACATCACGGTAGATATGCTTGGGTGTGAAGTTCTGGGCTGCGAGGTAGTCGAACATAATGTCGACTTCAACTGCGTTGTGGTCAAAGCAATCGTATACTTCTCCGCATTGGAGTAGGTCGGCAAGGTCTGATAGTCCATGCGGGTGTTGCGAAGCGAGAGGAGCAGCCACACATCGTCCCGGAATACCGATTCCGCAAAACGAGACCTGGCAGAAATCGCACCGCGATGTGGGAGGTGCCTGGAGTGCTAAGACATTCTCGCTGCAGGTTGAACTGTCAGTACAACGGAAGAATATACAGATGCGCAATATTGCATTACCAGTTTCCACAGTATGCATGTCCAGGTGGCGAACCGTCGTCAGCGTTCCAGGCATTATCTGGATCCGAGTCAGGATCTGCAATCGGTTGCGCGCATCTCCATCCCCATTGGTTGCCCGAGACACAATGTGGGCATGGATGGACAAAGTTGTTGTTGGCTTGCAAGTTCGGTTCGGGTGACGGTTGTCTTGGTGTTGGGATCTACAGCGACGAGTTTTAACAAAGAGGTCCACCGGGGCGTCATGGCGTATCGTCTCACCCGCAGAGGAAGTCCAGGCTTGTAGATCTCGTCAGCTTGCATCCGTTCGTTGACACTCCTGGCTCTGGAGGGCGAAGCACGAGAGAGAATGTCCGCCATCGCTTGAAGTGCGCGAGAGGGTGTGACAGTCATAGATATTCCACGACACGCAGGGCAATTGGTACCACCATTCTAATGCCAAGTGAGTAGCTATTCGCGCTCCTAGAGTCAACTGGTACGCACTCGGACCCATTGAATCACACAGCTATGTGCAGACAATCAATCAGCTGTACTCCAAGTGAAAGTCCATATATGCACTATACCTTCCGCAAAAGAAATGTTGACAGGGATGTACGAGGACAGGGCGGTAGACCAAAGCGGAACAACAGCCACACTGCAGCTCTTGTTCCAGCTCCTCTGCCAGGGTCTCGCCATCCACTGTCTGCTCCTCGATCGGTGTAATCGCCATCTCGCTCTCCTCGGTATCCTCTTTGAGTTTCTTCCTGCTCGTCGTATCGTCGGGGGTGTCGAATGCTGATGAAGCTGACCGCTTGAGGGCGGCTACGGTCGGGAGGCTATCGGGATTGCCTTGGTTCTCCTCGAGCGTGGTGGCCACGCTACTTGGACCGGGTATTGGTACGTCAGACACCGACGACGGCAGCGAGGCCAGTGCAGACATGACGAAGACGATGTTCTGAACGGTAGAGATGGCCAAATGTGGTTGCTAGCAGCGCAGTGGCGTCTTGCAGAGAGGAAGTGGTGGACTGGAGACAAGGCTCGGAAGTACCGGGCCATCCCTATGCGCAGGTGCCACTCTGCACAAACAGGAGCCAACAACGCGCTCAAGGGCAGACTCGTCTTCACAAAACCACATCCATTCCTTTCGATCCATTCGTTTGTCTACCTAGACTATATATGTACCCAATAATGCACCATGGCGTGTCCGTCCATGCAGTGGCTCACTATGTATATCTACCGTACAGTTACGTTACTACGACGCGTCCAATCAAGCTATCCAGTCATCCAGAAGTACAGCAAACTCGCGCTGCGAGCAATAACGAAGCAACAGACGTCATCTGCGTCACCGCGGAAGCGGTCTGGTAATGTTCAAAGGAGAATAAATCTGAGGTGGAGGAATGCCTGCAGTAGCACACGCGTTAACCAAAATGTCAATCAAGTCTTGATACCGTCTGCGCTGCTCTGTCGGACCAATGACGACATCAGCGGGTATCTTCAATTATCGCGACAAAGCAACAAACCTGAGCAAGGCCAGAGAGACATGAGAAACTCTATGGGACCCATCAACGTCTTCGAGACGTCGAGGGCTACAATGAGACTATTGTCGCAGCTCCACAGTGTCAAAGCCCTGAGAACGCGGAAGCGAAGGTCAGTCAAGGACTTCGCACTGAGTAAACCATCACGTTACCTTCGAATCTGCGACATGAACCAGAACACAAAGAACGGCCGCTTCCCAATGCTGACATTCGGTTGACCGGTCACGGTCTGCAGTCCATTGACCACTGTCTTCGCAACCCAGGCCTGATGGGTGACTGCGCCCGGAGCGTGAGTACAAGAGCCACCCAAAAAGATGAAAAATGACATACGCCACTCTTCTGCCTTTTTCCGATGGAAAAGCAAGTTTGCATTCCTATGCGTCCGAAAATAAGACCCAATGATGCCAATACGAGACACAACCGCACTTACGCTGTGGCCTGTGGGATGAACCGGGAAAATTCATGGGAAATGCACATCCTGCAGCTGAAGGAAGCACGAGAAGGTCGGTCGACACGCGAGTGACACGAGGTAGCGGACAGATGGGGGACTTACTTGAACAGGTACTCGCGTCCCTGGAACAGATAAGCTCGCTCGATGTTGCAGGTGTGCCGGCTGAGGCCCTCTTCGATTTTGTCCACCTCGAGCCACGCGTTGACCGCGTAACGCGCTTTATCACCGTGACTCAGTGTCTGCGACCGACGCATACGGATGCAGCTATGCCACAGGAGCATTGAGCGCATGTATAGGGCCCAAATTGAGTCTTTTGAGAGGACCCCAGGGGACATGATGGCTTCGCCTGGGAAGAAGACGGCGTACTAAAGAAGATGGTGATTGTGGTAAGTTCAAATTTCAATATACATGATGGTAACAAGGAACATACGTTAGCAGGATCGTTGACGAACAGATCCATCTGCGCGAAGCCTCCGCTGGCAGATGTGTAGGAGCTGTGGCCTGCCGAAAGCATCATACTGCTCCAAACAACACGACGGCACTCTTCCTTGGAGATCTCTGCCTCGGTCCAGTTGGACCCCCAAGCAGGCGTCGTCAGCCACAGCGGAGTGACCTGTTGTGCTGAAGAATTGTTGTGTCCGAGAGTGTAGGCTGCGCAAGTACAGGGCGACTGAACGCTTTCCGTAGGTACTTGCGAAGCTGAAGGATTCCATTGATTGATCTGCGATTGGGGGTGCGATGACGCCGGAATGGTCGGGACAAGGTGCGCGGCGAAAGCGGTTACCCGAGCATCGTCCTTGTCCACTTGTGTCAACGCCAACGTGCGTATCAGCCCGTCTAATGTGGAGAATGTTGAGTGTACGCGGAGACCTGAGTGTTGTGGGTGGGCGCAGATCTCAAAAAAAGCGATGAGCTGAAAAATTAACGGTGAGAAGCTTCCAAAATGGACCGAGAACAGATCGGTAGCTTACCCATGCGGCGTGTACCAGGTTCACGTCGATCGACCGTGAGTTGAGGCTGGCTTCCAAGGCGCCCTGCGCTTCGTCGCGAAGTCTCATCGCCCACGCTCTTCCTTTGGCTCCACCTTCCCGCTCGGAGCTGTGGATGAACACTGAGACGGCCAGAGCCGCCAAGACGAGACTTGGCTGGACTATACACCGTTGTTGAGGGTCGAGCAGGCGCGTGAAGAAGCGCGAGACGTTCAAGAAGGAGAACCAGTAGTTGGAGGCTCGGAAAAGCTGTCTGAGGTCGGTTAGTACCTGCTGCACGGTGCTCTCGCGTTGAGCCGACGTAAGTGCTGAGCTGTCCGGAGGTTGACCATGCGCGCGGCCGCTGTAAAGAAGAAGAAGGGCGTCCCACCAGGTATCACGGGAGAACCGCATCGAAGGCTCTGCACCAATCTCCGTCTTCTGCTCTCCCGACTCGTCGTATTCGTAGCTGTAGCCATCGGTATTCGTCCCCGCGATGATGGCAGAGGGAACGTAGCCCACATAAGTCAAAGTTGACTCGGGAGGCTTGTAGTACAGAGGAGAGTGTGAAAAATGTGTCAACTCCTGCATACATCAGGTCAGTGACCGAGTCGGTTGAAGCAGAAGCTCCGAGTAGCACGTACCTGGGGCTGTGCCAAAGAAGCGACTCCCGAGTGGGGTGCTACGGGGTCTTGGATAGAAGGAGTATACTGCAAGGGAGATACGATGTGACTAGAGCCGCTGCTACTGCCCAAAGAGTAAGCTGTATTGCGGTTCTGGTCTGTGTACGCATCCAGATCATCCACAACCACCGTCAACCCCGTGGGTCTCGTAGGAACCTGGGACTGCGCAGCAGCGGAAATATCACCAATGGGATCCATTCGCATGGTCCTCTGATGTCGTCCATCAGGGAGGTCCTCGTTCGTGGGGGAGTTCACATTGACCCCAGAACCTTTGTCGGACGCGGGTTCAGCTTGACGTCTCCTCCTCCTGTGCACTTTCCCTCCGTCTGAGGTTTCTTGGGCGGTAACTCGCTGACGAGCCCCAGGGTTCCGGTCAGGTCCACGACGTTTCGGCTGAGCATCATATGAGCATTCTGGGGTGTCTGTGGGGGATACACCGGGACGACGACTGCAGTTGTGACAAATCGGTTTGGCACCGTCGCACCTGATTTTTCGGCTTCGACTGGGTAACGAAGCAAGCGGTGGGAAACGCGTGGTACGCCTGATTAGGATGTGTAAGTGTGAACATAGAATATCGACGACTCACCATTGGACGCAAGCGACGTATACCCGTGTGCGAGGTTTGCCCTGCGACGTGAGTGGCTGGTCGGCCGAGAGAGCGAGACGAGGTTTGTCCTTGCGCTTGCTAGAGCTGGGAATAGCGGCGCCCGGTGTAGCACTGGCCTGAGTGGCCTCGAGGGTGCGTGAACTAGAGGGCAAAGGTTCTGAGTTCACAGGAGGAGAGTGCGATGATGTCGAGGGAGAAGGGGCTGTATAATGTTGGCCGACTTCGGGAGGACGGTAGGGGTCTGTAGTGTAATGATGCCCCACAGCTGGCGAAAGAAAGTGCTGGTTCGCACCAGTAGGCGAATAGCGAGGGTCGACGCCTGCGGTACAATGGCTCAACACGCTACAAGAAAGCAAATCAAGAGGACCTTGACTTACTCGACGTTACGTACGACCCCCCTGCCTGCAGATTCGCGTCATATCCTGCCCGCACATCGTGTATGTCCTCGATCACTCCCTGCAACACGGGGCCTGTGGAACGCGGTGAAGCGTAATAGCGGTAGTCTTGGTTCTTGTACGAAGAAGGGGGCCTGTACTGGAGGTCTTGAGGAGAGTAGAGCGCGTCCGGCTGGATGCGAGAGGAATGTGACGCGATATATGAGCGATTATCGGACAGAGGGTAGGGCAGATTGTGGGTGGCCATCAGAGGCTCGGGTACAGATGACAAGCAGGGTGGCTGGAAAGGGTATAAACTCGAGAACAGCACCCGAACTGAATGTTATGTCGGTCGCGGGCTTTTATGAAGTCGAGGTGGCAGTGGCGCGCTGTCGAGCGGTGAGTGCACAGTCGCCGACGAGGAGGGCGTCGGGTAGGGCGGCGATGAGAGCTAGACGTCGGCGACCATCGCGGCTGTTCGACGATGAGGGACTCTCTGTAGCTTTTGGATAAAGAGAAAGAGGAAGGGCGGGATCGAGGAACATGATGATGAGCATAAGTAATTTCTGGTTGTCGCTGCCATTTGGGAGATCATACAGGGTAGGCCTAACTATTCCTGGCGGCTCCGGCTAGGGCAACTCTAAACCTGACAAAGCGTCCTTGACACCAGAAACCTGTCCCATCTCGCATTTTCCTTCCGTTCTGAATATTCCTGTCTTTCCTGTCTCACTCTACTACGAACTTTATCGCGAACCAGCCCAGTCCGCTCAAAAATCACTGCTCATTGCCAATGGTCGTGGCTCTGGAATCGCCCACTCTCACCTGCGAGGTGTCGGACCCGTGGCGAAGGCCTGTTGATTACTCGGGTTCGAGGAATGATTACTGGAACACGAACCCAGAATCAGGCGAGGGACAGACGGAGATTCGACGGCCCACCACTTGGAGTAATCCCTCACACCATTCTTCCCATTCGCCGCGGCGAGAGACGCGTTCAAGACATCGATTGACAGTTCGTCGCATTTGCACATAGGCCCCTGTATCGGTGCCATGCGTTGGTGAGTGTTTTCACCGCTCCAAACATCAGAATAGCTCAATTCACAGCGTAACCACTTCCCTCCAACTCAGGCGGCGACGAGTCGCGCTGTGGCTCGAGCGTTTGTCACTCAGGTGTTTTACGCTTTCTTTTTGGGCACACTGAGGCATACTGAATGAATTTGTGGGGCAGAGTGCGTTCCAGACCATCGTCTCAAATGACACGGTCGTGTCTCTTTGGTTCCCATCCTACACTCCTCGAGGCCCCGCTGGATCTGTCGATCAAAGCCACGTCAAGTGCTCCTGAAAGGCTCAACCGGGACGCGACGCGGAGCCTTAACGGAGCCATTTTGCGCAACTTCTGCCCATTGGATCGATTAGGATCGATTCCGCAGGCATACTGCACTGCAATCTTTGCCGCACCAATGCCGCCAGATGCTCTTGCTTCCCAAATCCGGTTGTTCCTCCATCGCGCAGATCTAAGTTCTTGGCGTTCAGGCTGCTCGGACGCCTCGGTCCCGCTCTTACTGCAGAGGTCCCACTTGCTTTGCCGTTCTACACCTATCGGCTGCTGCCATTCTTTAAAAAATCGCCTGGAAATAGCTACTCGAACACCGCCCGATCTTAGCGGATCCATAACCCTCAAGGTCACCGAAATGCTTCTTCCAGTTGGCTGTTGATCAGACTCACCCAACGACGGCGAACTTTTAGGCTCCAGAACTCGGCTGCTTCCTTCGAAGACATTTCACTGGTGGCTATGGTGGAGTACGAGGATAACTTTCTCTTGGCATGGCTGCGCTCCTGTTTGGATGTACGTCTTCGGCCACGGATCAGTGCTGTGAACTTCCTCGTTCAGCCATCTCACATTCTCCGACGTTTTCTGTTTTCTGGACTAGGTGCTGAAACGGCAAGGCCTCGCACACGCTACAAACACCCTGACTCGAGGAGTTGCGCGACCTGGTTTGTCCGTGGCGATGTGGGAGTATTATTGCGGTATAATTATACGGACATAAGCTTTTTCATAAACTATGGGCTCGATCGCGGCGAGTTCGATGATCAGAACGTGTACCCAATCGACAGTTGACTGGAGACGAAGCAGAAAAAGCCAAGCTGTGACATGTTGCACAATGATGAATTGGGGAACTCTGCGAGATCGATTTGTTTGCACTTGGAGCGAGCGGGAATGGGAAACCTGATCGATCTCAAAAATACCCGCTCTCAGCTTGAGTGCGCGCCAGCCGACTGCCAGCCGTAGTTGTGGGAGCTAGTACTGTGTCTGCCTGAGCACCGTCGGCCTACGTCGGATATCGTGTCCGTCTCGCGCGCAGCACTCGAGGCTGCAGAGCAATGTCAGCTCAAGAACGACGGAATAAAACAGGTTTTTGGGGGACGTACAGTACGAGACAACGCCGAGTCAGCGAGCGTGTTGAGCCTGTTGATGGGTGTGGTTGACTCAAGGGTTCGGCATGTATCCGATGTGTGAACCTTCGATGATTGACAGATCCAAGATGTTCGTTGCAGTTTGCTGTATACAGACTGCCAATGGAACCTGTTGCTATTAAGTCACTAGAAGACGGTGAACTGGATAGTTGAAGTTGATGCACTGTGCCCACAAACCTTCGTCACTTCGCGGACATGCAGCCGCCACATCGAAGTATTGCCGAACCGCTAGTCATTGAGCTCCGATGCCCGAGGCGACCATTGACAAGGATTCCATTTCGCTCAGTGCAGCGAAGTAAAATTTATTCAAGCACACAGAACCGAGTGTGAAAGCTGTACTACCACAGCGGATCCTCTTGGAAACATCGGAGGGTAATCGATAATCGTCTCCCATGCCAATCTCGAGCGGACAGAAAAATCAGGTAGGGGTATCGCCGAAGGCTACCAACTTCCAAGAATATCTCCCGTAGATGTCAAAGTCGCCAGAGAGTTGAGCTTGACACTGACGTTTGTTGCACCGCGCCCAGGGGGTCGTCGGCGGCCTTCCTCTCGAGTTGGCAGCGGCACCCTTTTCTCTCTTGATCGTCCCAAGAATTCTACTATTCGTTTACCCAAGTAGTATGTTGCGTTGTGATTACACGCATCTTCGCCGTTCTCCCCGGGCCTCTCTGTGTACGCCGACCACTTGCCCGTGCTCGTACACCCCGACGATTTCAATCACCACCAAACGGTGCTTTTGAGCTCATTGCGCGGTCTACTGCCGATGCGTAGTCAGCTCCCCGAAGGAGGACTCCGAGAAAGCACCGAGGCCAGACCAAAGAAGCCCATCGATACGGACGGGGCCAGTTTGTAATTACCATGGTGTTGGACTTTTCAAGGCCGAGCCAGTGCAGAAGACCGCGCCACAAAGGTGGGGTGATAGGCAACAAAGCGGGTTGGAACATGCAGAGGAAGGTTGGAGGAGGTTCGGAAAGCTTGTTGGAGTGAAAACCCGGCGAGAGCGCTGTCTCTGTGAATAGTGACACGCAGTCAGATGTTTTCATGATGTGAACTGATGTGAACGTACTTTCCGAACAAGCAGACAGTCCGAGAGCTACGAGTGGTGCTGACTGGAGAAGGGTAACGCGGATGCCATAGTTGGTGCTGTCTGTGAAAACGGCACACGCACATGGGAACGACGAAGGGATATCATCGGTACGCTACCGGTCCTCTCATCACGAGACACCAGAGCGGGAATCACAGATGAAGCCGCCGCTAACCACAGACAGCATGGGGGAAGTGCGTAGTGTCCTGCTTCACTCTAAGCTCCTTCACGCCGTTTGACTTGTCCTGGAGCAGCTGCAATCGACCAGTCCGAATCCTATCTTGCGTCGAAGATCAGGCCTCAGGACTAGCATCCGTACTGCCTCGCCATCTCCGAGAGTTGGGAGAGCCGTGCTATGAGACACGAGGTTACCTCGAAGCAACGGTCTAAGGCGCCATGCACAGTCGAAGGGTTTGCGATAAGAAGCTTCATACCAGACATCTTGATCCTCGCAGAGTCTTGAACTCGAACAGCCGGTCGGGCCCAGTACAGCCGAACAGGTCCCCACTGAGCCGCAAGGGAATCGCTTTGTTCACCGCTGTTTGGACTCGTTGCCTGCAATGCAAATTTTGCCACTGAGTCGGCGTCACTCTCTCCTTTGGGACACATATACAACGACAGCCACGCACCGGTTAATATATCGGAAATTCTGCGAAGATGAAGACCCGTGTTCTTCGACTACCCTGACGCTCAGTCGACCAGCGCAGAAACCCCAGATGAATCTAAATTGTTGACTAGACGCAGTCACAGTCAGAGCAGTGGACCTCGGCTCCTGTGCATCCTACTGAGATCACTCTGCAGTTACACCGCTGTCATAGCGTCCCGCGAATATGTTTCAGCTCTGTGGTGGTGACGTGGAAAATGTTCATGGTCCGCAGTGAATAGATCCACGTTGACTCTAGCGCACCGCTTCCAGTCTGAGTAATGTCGGGATTTCCAGCTCAAGATACACAGTTGAGGAGTACGCGGAAGAGACTGTCCGTTGACTGTACGATCGCGACGGGAGTCAGGGCTGGCCAATTCCGTCTAGTATCGCCCGATGACAGCCACCCAATCTCCACAAGAGATCGACTTGAACGGCTAACTCAAGGAAGCGTGTCAGTCACCTTCAAGATTCAGATAATTGAAGTGAGATTTAAGTCTAGTGTACCTTGTGTCACTGTTGCTGTTAGACTCCTCGAACGATATGACCGACGGTGACCCCGTGCTGCATACTCATTTGTCAGTTTTTGTGATACGTACTACGCTTGTAATAGATTCACCTACCATGCAGGACGCATTTCTTTTCTGCTTGTCGAGTTGCCTCTACCTAGTTGGCAGTTGCTCATGTAGCTGGGCTCAGGCCATGCATCGGGCAAACTCAACAGATACTTATCCGGAGACCGGGCCGGAGAGAACTCCGCTTTCGTGCTCCGATCCGAGGTTCCGGGTCAGCGTTCCGGCGCGCACGAGGCAAATCACGCGCGTTGCCTCTCTCGACATTTTTTTCTGCTCTCAACTTCGATACAGACGCATCGTTCAGGCGAACATGCATCTACACTCGACGCTCCATACGCTCGTGGAGCTGATTGAACAGCGGTTGCCGTTTTACCACTCGATTCCCGAGCACAGCCGCGATGTTAGCAAGCCATGTGGCCTTCACGACTATCACGGAATCAGTGCATCTCTGTTCTCCTGCTTGACGTGAGTCCTTGAATTCTCCGATTCTCATTCGAACCCATGCGATGCTTTGGTCACTTGAGGTCCCTTGTTTCATGATGGAACACTTGATTGTTCTCTCTCAATTCGTCCATGTGCATGTTGTCGAGCACTCGTA
Organism: Steccherinum ochraceum; assembly: GCA_004332605.1. NCBI lineage: Eukaryota > Fungi > Basidiomycota > Agaricomycetes > Polyporales > Steccherinaceae > Steccherinum > Steccherinum ochraceum. The sequence goes on along the minus strand of RWJN01000019.1, from coordinate 48,905 downwards.
TGATGGTCGTCTTTTTATGGACTCCAGGGCCTTCATTTGCTTGATAAGAACATACCTGGCACTCAGCTGCGGTTGTTCCGGGCAGCAATTGTGCTCACAAGAGCTGATAGAGTTGATGTGCATCACTGACGCATCCGGGGTCAAAGCCACGGGGCTTCCAACCTCAAGGTACGCAGATCTATGTCACTTCATTATGCGTCTCTGATGCAACGCTTATTCTGTTCCGGTATTCTTATTCAGTGGTCGAGTGATGCTAAGGGACACGCAGCTCACGTTCGCTTCGACCTCGCAATTCAAGCGAACGTCGCCTTGTGATTGCTGGGCAACGTTGAATGAGACGAGATCTCATCGTCGCGAGCCTTCGACGGTATAAATAAAGGGCTCGAAGCAAAGAAGATAGACTCAGCGCACTCAGGCACATTGAGTCGCGGGTCGCAGCCTCCTTTGGTCCTTGCACACCCTCAGCAGCGCATCCGGTCTTTCGACATGTTGACCTGGGTCGTACTCCTCTTCTTTTCCGTCCTGGCGAGGACAGCTGCCGTTCCTGTTTCTGAACGTGCTGCTGGTACCGAAGTCCGCGATGCGGTTGGAGATAGACTGGATGTGGTCACTCGTAGTACTTCTACGGTGACCACTCTGTCATCTGCTCAGTTGTCTGCCTTGGCACCCTACACCCAGTTTGCTCGGGCAGCCTACTGCCCAACCAGCAAGATCACCAACTGGAACTGTGGTGGTTAGTGCCTTACGTTGACGTCCTCCTAGTAAATTGTGTGCTGATATCTCACTAGAGGCATGCAAGGCGAACAGCGGGTTTGAAGTCACGTTGACTGGAGGTGACGGGAACGACGTTCAGCTCTGTGAGTACGGTTGATTGAGCTTGTCGATGGGACGTTGACGTCTAATACTATATGATGCAGTCTTCGTTGGCTACTGGCCTGCTCAGAACTCGGTCGTTGTCGCGCACGAAGGTACCGATCCAACGCAGTTGTGAGTCATCCTCCTTGACTGCATGTTGTTGCGTTGTTTGACCATCATCCATCAGCTTGTCGGTGCTGACGGACGGCAGTGTCCTCCAAAAGAACCTCGATACCTCGCTGTTCCCTGGTGTCCCTTCTTCTGTGTGGATCCACGGTGGCTTCGCCGATGCGCAGGCCGAGACAGCATCCGCCATCCTGAAGGAGACCAAGAGACTGATCTCGACTAAGGGTGCAACCACCGTCACATTGGTACGTTGAAGTCTACATTCTTCCTTGTTTCTGTCTGATGATGTGTCTCAGGTGGGACACTCTCTTGGTGGAGCTATCGCCGAGCTGGACGCCCTCTTCATGAAAGTCAACCTACCTTCGAATATTCATGTCAAAGCCGTCACCTACGGCACACCTCGTGTGGGTAACGCTGCTTGGCCAGCCTACTTCGACTCTCAGGTATGCTGCTCACATCTTTACGTCTCTCAGATGCTCACAATTTTACTTTCTGGCACAGGTTCCTGATTTCGTGCGGGTAAACAACGAGAAGGACATCATTCCTATTGTTCCTGGCCGTGGCCTCGGGTTTGCTCACCCTCATGGCGAGATCCACATCGTTGCCCCGAACGATGCAGTCTCATGCCCCGGTGATGACGATGCTACCGACTCGCAGTGCACGATTGCGACTGTACCCAACATCTTCGTCGGTGATATTCTTGATCACTTGGGGCCTTACCAAGGGATCAACATCGGCACTCCATTCTGCACATAACATTATGTATATTTAGCAATGCAAAGGGATGTATTTGTTTCGACACTTGGCTCTGCGTGTGACGATCGTTGCCGCTGGTTGCAAGTCAAACATCTCCGTCCCGATTGGGCGACGTAGGTTCACATCGCCTCCGAAGACTGCAAGTTACCAACAGCCATCACCATTCTCAGAGCAGGAACTCTGCTACTTCGCCACTAACATATCCAAAACACATCTGTCCTTTGCTCATCTCAGCCTCAATATCTGCGGTTCTGCTCGTCCTAAGAGAAGCTCGGAACAAATGCCTAGCCAACCATCCTCTTCGCCTCCGCAGGCGACGGTTTCTCACCTCGCTCCCCCAAACTCCAGGTTGCAAGGTCGTCAGACGCGTTTCGGCACCCTCAGCTCCTCATACAGCACTCCAGATCTCTGCTTATCACCGTCTGGTTCGACCCTTGCGCAGTCAACCAGTGTTCCCAGCCTCACAAGCACCGTCACTACTTCCGACCTCGCCAGTTCATCCTACTCCTCAATCCCTGTATCCAACTCTAGCTGCAGCGCGGGCTCAATCCGCTCAGCGCGCAGCACCGACAGACTACATCACGGCTTTCGACAGTTTGAAGACCGAACTTCTGGTGGAGCGACCAATGGATTCCTGTGGCTCTCTTCGGGATACTCGCCCATCCTTCCTGCACCCACACCCTTCAGCTACGTATCTCGCCGACGCAAGCGACCACTCGCCGTTTTCCTGAATACGGGAACCCGCTATATGCGGTCGTCCGTCAAACACTTGCCAAGCTCACTTTGGGACCGCCTGGTCTTCGTAGTGTTCTGTGTCTATGTCGCGATCTTGTTCCGCGCTCTGTTCGGCTTTGGCGTTACACCCTCCTCCACTCTCGATTATCCTCATCTTCCTGTCCCGCCCTCCGCAGCGTCTGGAAATGTCTCATCTGACGCGACATTCGTGGACCTACCCAATGGCCCGCACCAATATCCCGACGACTCGGAGAGCAAAGTCGTCGCGCCTGCATCTGCGTTCAGGCCTTCCAAACAGGTTTCATCCGTGCCCCAGCCAGAACGAGGAGTGGATGAGCCGGCTATCAAGAAATGTGTGATGAGAAAACAGCGGATGGGGGTCAAGCGTGAAGACGGAGGCGGCGAGGGCTCAGATGAAGGGAATGAGGAAGACTGTGAAGAGTAGGCTGCAGGCAGCTGTATCATAAACTATCCCATCATTTGACTGGACCTGGATGCGCTGGTCGTTTATCCAGATATCATTTTTCTTTTCGTACATACTACTGTGTACACCGCGTGCTCGATATTGACTGGGAGACGATTGTGGAGAAATGCATGTTGCAATGGTCGCAGCAAAGAGGGCTCGAACCCCGGCAATTCTGGCAGAGCGCCGAGTATGCGCGCAGAAGCAACTCCTCCGAGTCCTTCACTTCACCTTCTCGATCCAATTATCATCGGTACTTCCTTCAATACTCGCTCATTTCTCTCTCCTACCCACTCCAATCATCACCATGGCGCGAGGTTCCAGATCCCCCAATGGTACGAATGAACTCTTGTATACGCCTTGAAGGCCTTCCCTTACTGATGACCGCAGTGTAGCGTCCGACTCGCGTCCAGGCAGGAGGGAGAGAGACCGAGACTACGACAGGGACAGAGACAGGCGTAGTAGCCGATATGACGAGGATAGGCCACGTCACGACGACAGACGAAGGGAGAGAAGAGACGATGGGGATGAGCGGAATCGTAGTAGTCGGAGGGGCAGCGAACGTGACAGCTACCGTCGCGACTCTGGCCGGGACCGCAACAGTGAACGCGACCGTGATGCAGGACGAGAACCACAGTGGGGAGCTCGCGCAGGAGGCTCATCTAGACGGTCTGCTTCTCCACGACGACCGTCAAGAGCAGGTTCTCGGTCCAAGTCGCGCAGCAAGTCGCCTGAGGAAGACAAGGCCAAGCCGAACTTTGGAGCATCGGGCCTGCTTGCAGCGGAGACGAAGACGGTGAAGGATGCATCTGGAAACAAGACTGTGCTGAAGTACCACGAACCACCAGAGGCTAGGAAACCGGTAGTGGGCTGGAGGTTGTATGTGTTCAAGGATAACCAGGAAGGTGCGTCGCCAATGTCTCGCTACTTCGCTTGGTCGCTGAAAAGTGTTTCCCTGCAGATGTCCTGCATATAGCACGACAAAGCGCATATCTTTTTGGAAGGGATAGAACTGTTGTTGACGTCGTTCTCGAACACCCTTCATGTTCTAAACAGCATGCTGTCATACAATGTATGTCCCTTCAGTATTTGACGACACTGCGTTATCTCATCGTCCGTAGTCCGGCAGGTCAAGGAAAAGAACGAGTTTGGTGAGGTCAAGGCGACTGTTAAGTACGTCTCAGATATCTTGTTTCTGTGCTCGGCTCACCTGACTTTCACTCCAGGCCTTTCATCATCGACCTTGAGTCCACAAACGGCACTCATGTAAATGATATCGCTCTCCCGACCTCTCGATACGTCGAGCTCAAGCTCCAAGACAGTGCGTAAACTGTTATATATGTTAGCGTTCGACGTGGCTCATTTACAGCTACCCTAGTAATCAAATTCGGTGAATCGGCACGAGAGTACGTCTTGCTATCGGAAGACGCCGCATAAATTGCGGGCACTCCCCGTCCTCGAGGCAATGTGAAGGAGTTCCACTTTCGCGTTCACACTACTGCTCGTGTGGAGTCTGGATCTGTCCCCTTCGTCCTTTCACATATCACCGTCCCCCATCGCGTCTTGCCTCATGTTTGCCTCGAGGCTTCTCCAGAAATGTTGTGCGAGATTACCCTCGGCCCATGTCACTTTCTGGCCATCCGAAGTGCTTTGTAGATCTAGCTGATATTTTGTTGGACATAATCAGATCGTATCGTACTTTACGATGTGATCGCAGATGGTCGACGTCGAACGAGAAATTCAGATCACGCAAAGCAGAGGATGTGTGACTACAACTTCGGCTCTATTGAATTCCTTCGACTGATACTGAGAGCGGTGTACACTATGTACAAGAGATGAGGGGAAAGAGGGTAGGAAACAGAGATGAGAGGGAGATGAGAAACAAACATAGAGAGCGTTCGACGCTGTGGTATGACGGTACAAATGTGGGTATTGAACGAAATGGAATAAGTAATGATACAATGTTGAGTAGCAGGAGGAGGGATAGTCCGATGAAGATGGTAGACCGTTATAATCATTGGGTGTCGTTGAAACGCTACAGGAGATGATATCAGTACAGTTCGCGAACCAACGACCAGGAGGAAGACTCACTCATTAGTTTTGCGCGCGAAAAAAGAGCTCAATCGGAGCTGGGCTTGGGACTGTTGCCAGGCATCCAAGACCCGTTCAAGTTACCCTTGCACGGGATATTCTTGTTGTCCAGATGCCTCTTGAGCGCGTCCCTCCGACTAAAGACCTTCCAACAACCTCCCACCATCTGGTGATCACCGAACTCGGTCGCCGTCTCCGTCAAGACTAGTTCAAGGGGCGCGTCGTGAGTGGGGAGCCCGCAACAGACCCACTTCTCCGCCTCGATGAACCGGTTGTGCGTCTGCGTGTGTCGCTTGAAGTCAGGCATACGACGGTTGCGCTGCACGTAGCCGCATCCAGGGTGAGGACACCTCCAACGACTGGAGGAGCTGGAGATGTGCTCGACGGAGATGGGGACGTCCGACTGGTCGTGGCGAGGCTTGGTGCGTCGGAAGAGGCTGTCCTGAGGAGAAGCAGCTGTAGAGCCGAAGTTGGGATACTGAAGACGCGGGATGGAGGACGAGGAAGCGTAGAGCGGGGATTCCGAACGCGAGGAGTGGTAGGCGTATTGGAAGGTGCGACGATCGCGTGGTTGGAGGCGAGGGGAGGGGACATACTCGTCTTCGCTTCCACAGTCGTCGCTCTCGCCCTCCGCGTCGACATCGGAGTCGTTGAAGATAATAGCGATGTTTGCATCAGCCTTTTGACGACTGGCACGAGTCCCGGAACCCGCGTTTTCTACGATCGGAGGCGCGTCGAAGAGGGGAGTGGTGATAGTGGCAGGCTGGATGTGCAACGCGTCCGAGACAGGTGGAGGCATGTAGGGGGCATCGTCCATATAATGAATAGAGCTACAGTGATCCATGAGTACGCGTATACACTGACTCGTAGATGAAGATCTACGCACGAAGATGTTTGCCGGTATGCGAGTCCGTCATGAATGGTCCATGTACCCTGATCCTGGTCGTACTCCGAGAAGGAATCCGAGATGGGTGACAACTGGCCATCGCTGGGATCCTGGTCACTGTCTGAACGACCGGGTGAGGGGGCTGAGAGCGAGGATCCAGACGATGTCAAGGGGGAATGGAGGAACGTCGAATGAGGAAGTTCGTCGTGGAAGAGGGTGTTCGCGAGTGATGTAGTGAGGGGTGCATCGTGGGTAGGGTACCAGTCGTACTGGTTGTGGTTGGAGGGAATAGAGAGGTAATCATCGAAGGTGTTGTCCTTGGAGTGTTCAAAGGACCTGTCGATGGGGTTGCTGAGAGGGGAGGCCATGGCTGAATGCTTGATTGCAACGGGGGAGATGAATGGGTACGTACCGACATTGTAGAGGGGATTTATAGGAAGCAAAGGTGAGCGTGAATGGCAAGCTTGGACTCGCCGTCACTACGGTCCTTGTCTCGGCTGTGCGCACGGTGCAGATGCGAATCTCGCTTTTGTCTTTCCGAACATTGCAACTTCGTCGCACCTGCCTTTCTGGGACGAGGTGCCTTGGCCGACGTGATTTGGCGGGAGGAGGAGGCCACGACGTGCAAATAAAGCAGGGCTATACGCCCACGGTCCTCCTTTTGGACGGGCGCTGTGACCTCCAGCGGGGTGGCCAGGCGCGTGCCGGGCACGACGTGCAAATAAAACAGGGCTGTTGTCCCACACTCTCGCTTGTCGGGCCTTCCACCACTCTCGCCCGTCACACCATCATCATTATCAGTCCACCCCCTCGCGCTAAGAAGCAGACAAAGCACTCATTCCGATGGTCATTCCGGCACGACGTGCTATCGTTGGAGATCATGCGGTCGTACGGTTGCATGGACTCGTCTTAGCTGCTGTCAGCATCTAGGGCGGTTCATCCACGTTTCCCTTCCGATATCACGTCCACCCTTGGCCCAGCGGAGCACACATACACTACGGAGGCCAATCGCACGTTATGGAGGCCGAACCGACAGCTATTCTGCCAGTGCCTCGATGCAGCAACCACCCTTTCACAATTTGTCCTTAGAGCCTCGTTGTCCACACTGCTACCAGTCACAAGGATTGCCACATCGGAGCAGTGCTACATCCGCATAACAGGGTGTCATCGGAATACGTGATGCTCCTTCGCAAATCGTGCCAATGGGCTTCCTGGTATGAAATAGTATCTGCAGGAAAGTCTCGCCGACTGCTGTATCTGGGCAAACATTCTGCTGTCGTTGTGGCGGGGGTCGAGCGGGACGCAGTGTTTCTCCGTCTCGAATAACACGCTCGACCTGATACTCAGGCTTCAGAAGTCGTGTTGAACGTCACTGCAACATTGAACCTTGCACTAAAAACCCAAAACTCATGGGCTCTTGTGCTGTCTGGTCTGATGTGTAAGGAATTCGGATTATGATACTCAAAGCCTGCTGCCTTTTCAATCCGGTATGGTGTAACGGCTAACATTACCGCCTTTCACGCGGTAGCTCGGGGTTCGATTCCCCGTACCGGAGTCTGCTGCATACTCGCGGTGCATCTTTTTCTACCAAGGTCCACGGTCGACTTTTGTTTTGCATCTCAGCAGGATACAGAGATGCATTTTTTGCATTTTCAGACGATGGAAATGAATGAAGTAAAGTCACTGCTCATTAGAAAATATATGGACGATAGCGGCATGCAACATCAATGTCTGAGAAGTAGTATGTTCACAATCTCCGTGACCGTATACGCTTGCCGTCCTGAACAGCAGGCCCACGACTACAAGCAGACAAGTCAGAAGAAGTGATCATGAAGGGAACGGGACGGAACGCACCCTCGAATTTTCCGCCTCTTTCGTGGGGCATGCGCAAAGACCTTTGGGTCTTCTCCCAGCCTGTATTTCTCCATTGACCAGAGTATGTACCTGTATCAAGACCCATGGGTGAGCAGTTCGTTGGAGCATATGAGAGAGTACATGCCTGCGATCCTTCACCGACAAACCAGCCTCCTTCAGCGCGTGTCCATCCAACTTCCACAGGTCATTCCAAGATTCCGGCACTGTCGGCAACTTCGTCTCGGAGCTCCTGCCAATGGCAGTCAAGAATGCAGCTGGCGTCTTGATTGCTCCTGTTTTATTTGTGATGAGGACAATGGTGAGGATTGGCCGTGTAGTTGAAACTAACCTCGCGCTGGTGGAACAGGTCTTGACGCGGCATGGTTCACCAGACTTCGACATTGACGTGGTACAAGGCTTGCCAGCCGAAGACCAAGAAGACTGGCCATAGCCTGGTGTATAGTTCAGAGAGAGATCCACACTGAAAGTCCATGATACTCACAGAATCACGAGAACAAAGATGGCGGAGGGACGGGTGGTGGTAGTGAAGAATCAGAATAGCGAAGTCAGTGACGCCTTCCGGACGCTTTCCGGTGATCATGGGCGCTTTGCGAAATGGACTCTTCTCTTACCCCACGAGCAATCTGAGTGGGAACGACTTCATCCCCCCACTCATCCCTCGGACTCGACGCGACGAAGACAAGATGGACCGTCCGTTGTACACGTTTGCAAATCCTGGGCCAACTGTCCCTCCTCAAAGGCGGAGAGACGCGACTTGCTCTTACTTCAATTGCCCCCTTCGCTTGGATCATCTCACCGGTGCGACGCCGAGCATTCCGGTAGCTACGTTGAAATGCGCTCGTTGCAAGTGAGTGCAGTCGTTTCTGAAGTGACCATATTGACTGGAATAACTGAACAGGTCAGCATACTACTGTGGTCAAGTGGGTAGATAACTCTGCCAGAGCTGTAGTAGCCTATCCTCACAAATTTCGACTTGCGTATTCCAGGCATGCCAAAAGGCCGATTGGAGTTCACACAAGGAGTTCTGCAAAGTGTGGGCAGCGACCTCTGCCAACAGCGGAGACGTCTCTGTCGCGCAAATCAAAATTAAAATGGTCGAGCTCATCCAGCTTATCCGCGGGATGCCCGAGTACACCGAGCACCTCTGGAGTACCTACCAACGCTACAAGCCGCAATGCGCACGAGGGTTCATGGAAGTGTCGTTCGACAACTTCCAGCAGCTCTACGACGCGATCGACTTGGTCAAGTCGTTCCCCGTGTACGATACCGTCACATTCAAGGGAGGTCCAGGGACACCATCGGAGGCGTTGGCGAAGCCGGGTGCGGGTGGCGGGCAGAAGCTCAAGTTGCGCAAGCTCCCTGACAACCAAGCGCAGAAGTTTCGATTCGTGCAGTGCGTGGAGGGGAAGATGTGTTTCTCGTCCAACGACGATAGGAGAAACCTGCAGATGGCGTTGAACATGACGATGAGCCCGCTCACCGACATGTTCGTGATTTCGGTTCATGTTGCCCTCGAAGGGGACTACAACACGAACGTTTGTGATATGATCTACAAGAATCTTAGCTTCGGTGCGTAGAGCTTTCCCATGCGTGTATCCGTATTCCCCCAACATTTGTATCCCCTCCCACACACTATCATCATTATACCTAACTTCATTCCACCATCCGACCAGAGCTATCATGTATCCCGAATGTCCGCATCTATTGTTTGTATAGCCTACATAGCATGTACATTCTTCCCTTACCACCCTTGCACATTCAGAAGACTGGTGCATCCCTCAGGAACAGCCGCTTTTCTTCCTTCCCAACCCAACGCGCGATGGCATTCGCGGCGTTGATCGCTGCGCTCTTTGGTATCAACGGTGACAGAGCCAGGTATAGTTCAAAAGGCTGGGTAATCTGCGATAAGCCGTGGGGTGAGAACGTTTGCAGGATGGACGTTGTGGGGAGGTACTGACCCAGCCCATGACGCTCTCGCGCTCTGTTCGTATGTATTGCATCTTGAGTTGACTCTCTTGACCCGATTTCGCGTGTATGTTGTCATGCAAAATCTGGTACAACGTGATCAGTCTGCCACAGATGCACACGTCAGTGACAAGAAGCGGTATGTAGGGTAGTCCACGTACCGCCGTTTCTCATTATCGTCATCATACGGATCCTCGAATTCAGGTAGCGTAATCTGGACATTGGGCCGGCTTTTGTAGACGAAATGTCGTAGACCAGGGATACTGAGGTCCGAGACCAAATACGTGGTTTTACCATTCCGGATTGACTCCGCCATGGCCTTGAGCAAACCGTCCTTCTCTAACCTCTGCAGAAACTAGATCAGAAGCTGCATGCGGAACGTACTGAGAGTGACATTTACCTCAGTGACAGTAGTACACCATGATCTGACAGCTTCGAAATCCGCTTGACCGCTCACGCACACCAAGCCAACTTCCACTGGTACGACACTCGGCGTCGGAGGTGCTGTACTAGAAACCCGCTCCAGACTGCGCGCATCGTTACCACTCTCCGGAGGTCCGGACTGCGCATCGTCCTCCCCATTTGCATGTACACTTCCTGAAGCACTCGGCGACGGCGACGGTGCCACGCTGTCCGATGCTGTTCCTGGTCTCATGAATGTCACGTAGGCATTCACGAATGCGGATGCGTTGAACTTGGGCAGGCAGATTGGGAGCCATGACGCTGAGGCGGAAGAGTTTAAGATAGAAGGTGCGTGTATCGTGTTCACCAGGATGTGGATGTCTGAAGCAATTCGTGAGTGACAATAAGTACGGGTGCACCTCCATACATACCTGAAGGATGTATCGAATGCTTCTTGGGCCTGACCAACGTGATTACTCGACCTTGAGCGATCAAGATCATGTAAAGAACGTCCTATCCGCGAATGTAAGTTCGTCTATGACCGACGACAAGTCAGATGCAACATACCTTGATTTTCGATGTGGGTACCAGGATGTCAGCCACACTCTTGCGAAGGCTTGGATCGAGCCTCAGGCAATTCAGGGACGACGTGCTCATGGCAAGATCGAACTCTAGCCTGTTCAGCAACGAGTGCATGAATGGCTCAGCACCTGAAGCGATTGTCAGACATTGAAATTGAACTATTGAGAGCCGAGTAGCACATACCACCTAGGAGCCTCCTCAAATCAAAGTTCCCTCGCCGCTCAAACATTCGTCGCAGTTGCTCAGCGGACACAACGCTGACTATTTGCAAGTGCAGATATTCCAGATGGAAACGCGTCTTGCTTTGCCAGCATCAACACAAGACTCATGATAGTTGGAGCGGAAGAACTCACAACCGACTCAGGTTCTCCCCACGATGAGACACACGCGTAGTATAGCGGCGGCCTCAGCAAGAATGTGATTCTCATCTTTCCTGCATTGATGCATCGTATCTTGTCCCGGTCGTCTATGAAGACCGATACTAGGGCTTGCATGAGACCCATCATGGAGGTGAACGCTTCGGACTCTTCGTCTGCTTGACTGTAGACATGCAAGTTCAGCTCGATACGGGCGCAGACTACTAAAGAGAGCCTACGAACCTGATAAACACGGGTTTACCAGCATCCGTCAGGACAAAGTATTGACGAGGAGGATAAGCGTCCGCTGATCGGAGGTAAGAGATATGTTGTGTTCTTGGGTCATGCAGGTACTCACCAGGAATATGCAGGTCGTCCCCCTCCATCGACCTGCCTCTAAGTCGAGGCGGGCGGTGAGCGGTGGCTGAGACACCTTATGAGCTCTGTGTTCTACGTTGTAATAGCTGTTTACTCACTAGGAGACGACTCAGTGTCCGTCAAAGTTCTTCTCAGATGATCCCTCAGCTGCTTCCTCGCCGTATCATCGAGACCCGAGTTCTCGATATGTGCTCCGGCTGTCCCCTCTTCCCCTGCAGTTGGTTCCACATCGACTTCGGGTTCCTGAACGAGGAAGCCTTCGGTATGTCCGATGTTGACGGCCGACGAAGACGAGCTGTCGTCATGAATACTCGAATTCGGTGGGGAGGTTGAGAGTGGTGTGGGTGCGGTCGAAGTATAGCTTGCGCTGTGTACTCGGAGAGACGATACGGAGGGCTCGGAGTGTAGTTTAGGTACCGGTGGAATCAGACGAGAGGATGATCCTGCGACTGCGCTGGTTATTCGGATGGGTGTTCCAACCCGAGATGGGGTACGTGAACGTGAGCGAGGTGTCTTCGGAGTTCGCGACATTAGCAAGTATCGGGCGTGGCCTGCCGCGCGAGAGTTTGGGGAGGGTACTTGGATGGTGCTTAGACGACAAAATCACATTCGTAGCAAAAGAGAGTGGATTCAGATGCCAAACACTCGAACGTGCTGAAATGGGGATGGGAGTAGTGCAATAAGATGCAACGCCGTAGCGAGCGCCCGAGACCGATGTTGCCTCCGACCACATTCCATCCACCCCGCCAGTTGATTCTGACTTCGCCTGAAAACCCGATCCCTCTCCTTCAAGTGAATAACTGAACATGGTGAACAATGTCTTCAAGACCGAGATGGTCACTTTCACATGTTGCCCAGTCTTCTTATACATGCACCGTCCGCCCCACAATGGATAACCCTAACATATGCCGTGAGGCCCCAGCTCAACATGAACGTCGAGAGGACCTCAGACGCACCGTCTCTGACTTCCAAGAAGACTTCCAAATTATTCGTTCCGGTTGAGAATACCGTTGAGTGTAACGTCGTACTATGCGGAATATTGGAACAACTTGTTCCAGGAGAGTCTACGCGAGGTCGAAGACTAGCCTTGGTGAGCGATTATCCTCTTCGAAGCGTGTATACGAGCTCTAAATCGCCCTACAGATTCTGCATGGATCAATGGGGTTCGTTGCCTCACCTTACCTCGAGGTTTTGGCTAAGATAGAGCTCACACGTTACCACAGACATAAGGACTATCTGTTTCAGAAACGCTTGGCACTGAGCCTCCCCGTTGATTCTTTCCGCTTTGATTTCCGGTATGTTATTTCTCCTTGGTAGTTGTCAAAATATCTTGGCTTATGTTGCGTTGCTGCAGAGGTAATCACGAATCGACGGGGACCGCCACTTTCGCCGGGTTCAAGGAAGACATCGAGGACATCGCTGCCGTAGCTGCACACCTGTCCTCGCAGTACGGATACGTCATTGACCTGGTTGTAGCCCACTCTCGCGCAGTGTGTAGCGCGATGAAATGGATGTGTACGTCTGTGGCCGGGTCGGAGGTCAGGACGTTCGTGAACGTCAGTGGGAGGTATCGAATGGAGGTGTGTATTTTTGAGCTATTTAAAAGCACGAGCATCGGTCCGGTTCTGATAACCTCTTAGACAGTATATAGTGAGCCCATGTTCACTTAATCTCAGCGAAGCACACGAATCTCAAGATTCCTGTGCTTCAGACCTTGTCTCGCCTACTGCTCAGAAAGAATTGGACGCTCGAGGGTACAGTATGTTGAAGGCAGTCGTCGCTGGGAAACGTGTCGAGATCAAGTCAGTATCAGTGCACTCGCTCCTAGTTTTTGAGTGACTCACATGCGTGTCTTTCAGGACAACGAAGGAAGATGTAGAGACCTACGCCAACTTCGATGTGTCTCACGTTTGGACAGATTTTCCAAACGAGACGCACGTACTTGGTGTGCACGGTTTGAAGGATCAGGTATCTCCTGCGTACGTTCACCTTGAGTCGCTCACAACGATTTTCGATCTTCATCTAACGCCTCTGTTCAGGAGTGACAACAGCATCTATGCTCGAGCTCTGGGTAACAGGCAGCCCGGAACTTACAGCCTGTGTTACCTCGAGGGTGCCGATCACAATTATACCGGAGTACGTCGTGTCTTTTTGTGATTCACGATCTCAGCAGCTCATGTTTGGTTTTATAGTTTACGGACAATATCGTCAACTTGATTTTGGATTGGTACCACCAAGCGGAGTACGGTGTACTCAAGACCGGAGTTTGGCAGACTGGGACCAGAGGCGAACTCTCGACCGAGACCGCACGCCTCTGACTTGTACTTACATCTATGAGCATCTGGATTACCAGTTATCATACCTAATGGTGAATATAATAACAGTCGTTCTATTGACTTAGTCTCAAGTGGCTGACGCGGCATAGTGACGGCTTGGTCGACTCCGCGCATACGATAGAACGAGGATAATGCATAATTGATCCGGGAGTTAGCTACAAGCACATCGCTCTATGGACACGGAGATTAAGACGCATGTTGGTTTCCCTCGTCGACACACCAAGGCCGAAGCCCTCGAGTACCGACGAGGTACTTATCCTGAGGACCGCGAAAAGGTCTGCGCCAGGACCAACACCGCCCGATTGAGCGGGTGGTGTCGGCCCTCCCTCAGGGTAGCTCACCTTGAAGTCTCTCCTTCCTCCAGTCTTGATCCACTTGGTCTTGAACATTGATCGGTCGCGAGTCTTGAAGTGTCCTCCCACGGACCATCCTCTGCCGTAAATCGAACCGAAACTGAGCCCAAGCACAACGGAATAGCAGGACGACAGCACGCATACAGCGACAAAGCAACAGATAGGATAGCCCCCCCTACTCGGAGGGAGGGACGAAAGAAAGGGATGGCCCTGCCGTACGCCGACGGAGGGGAGAACGAAGGAAACAGACGGTGGCCGGAGCCGGGTTACGCCCTACATCGAGGGGATAAAGGAAGAGGGATGGAAATATGGGGTGGCCGAGGCCTGGTTACGCCCTGCATCGAGGGGATAAGTGGAGACATATTACCTCTTGGCAGTACCTACCTTGATGCTAGAGGCATGGACGTCGTCAGTGACTAGTGAGGAGGAGAGGTGGGAGGAGAACTCACCGGGGTGAACATGGCGGAGAGGAGGAAGGAGAGATGAGGAGGCTGGTCAGAAATTGCAGGGAATTTATACCACCAGGATGGAGGCTGACCGTCTTCTCGCGGCGGGCAGGCCTTCTTCTTTTCACCTCAACTTGAAGACTTGCCATAATGGGCCGCGTCGAACCTCGATTTGGACTTGATTTGGACATTCACTTTTGTGCCGCAATGCCGAAGTTCGCGTAGGCGCTGAAGACGACCTCCCGCCAGAACGCGCTCGCGACGTGTGCACGACGACATAAAAGTACTGCTTGCTGGCACGCTCTTCCTCTCGCTCTTCCTCCTCGGTACAACCTCCGTTCAGTTTCCAGCTAGTCTTGCATATCTGAGACGATGAACAAGGCTGTTCGGCTCGGTAAACGGGGAGATCCCTGGTTCGAAGACGGCAACATCATCTTGGTTCCTGAAGACTCCAGCATCTACTTCAAAGTCCATCGCGACTTTCTGTCCAGACACTCCGAGATATTCAAGTCCATGTTCGAGCTTCCCCAACCCACGGCCGACGCGGAGATACTCGATGAATGCCAGGTCGTCAGGATGTACGATCTGCCGGTCGAGCTGAGCAATCTGATCAAAGCTTTGTACGATGGGTCCAGCCCGTGAGTATCCTCCACTCTTTTCACAAACCGAGACGATACATTGGGCTAGAGTTTGGAGTTTGGACTAGATTGACACGTGGTCATGGCATCGACGACTTCCTCTACACCGCAGGCATCCTCCGCCTATCCACCAAGTACTTCATCACGCGACTGCGTGCTCAGGCCATACAACATCTCATGAAGACGTGGTCCAATACTCTCAGAGGACATGATCAGATGATAGAGCTTGCTCTCAAAGCACCCCACATCGACGACAAATCCTACCCTTACGTCCATCCCCTACACGTCCTTAATCTCGCCCGCTCAACTAACGTGCAGATCATCCTTCCCCTCGCCATCTACTTCCTCTCCTTATACCCTCTCACAGACATCCTCGCAGCCGATCACCCAAAGCTGACGATCAAACATGCCAGCTGTCCATCCTCGGACCTCTCTCCGCAGGACCTTCAGGCATACACCCTCATGTACCAGGCCCGCGTGGATATCATGCTCGACTTCGTCCGGTCGGTCTGTGGAGACCGTTCCAGTCCTGCAAGCTGCCAGAACGAGGGCACGTGCATCAAGGCGTTCACCAGGGTCTCCTCGATCCAATCGCGTAGCTGGAGAATACGCACTGGTCCACTGCACTTCATGGTCCAGGTTTCTGAGCAGATCGCAGACAACCCAGATATCTGTGGACCTTGCAAGAGAGCTTTCAGACAAGACGTGACCACTCTCAGGGAAGATGTTTGGCGCAGGTTGCCATCTCTTTGTGGGCTGCCGAGTTGGAGTGAGCTGGAGGCTCTTGATTTGACGGAACCCTAGACTTCAATAATCGGTACGTCTCGGCATACATTTGTGAAATATATCCTAACGATGTTTAACAGGAACATACCTCTCTCGCATTCTTGGATCATCATGCTGGATATACCCTACATCTACACATACACATAATTGCATTCGCTTATCCCACTGGTCCCTTCGACCATACTGTCCTTCCCTGTACCCATACATCGCTGCGATTCCGCACATCTCCCAAACACCACCACTTCTCAACGAGCTCTTCAGTAAGAGTCCACGGCTCTTGCATCGCGTCAGGCGCGTCGAAGAAGTCGAGACCTCCAATTCCGTCGCCTTCTGCGCTCATCAACCGCACTGTAGAATGGTAGATCACTTCTCAGCACAATATCTCTCTTCCACCAATCAAGACTCACCGCACTGCGCGTCAAAGGGAGACCCAACAGCGAACGTCCCAACACCCGGTACAAGACCCATAGCCTGCGCTCCACCGGTCGTCGCAAGGTACAAAGCCTCCTTCCAATCCACCGACAGCACGTTATCTCCTGCATCCTTCCTTATGCCCACAACTCTCTCACCTTCCCTCACCCTTGACGTCGTCACGGCATGCCTCATCGCGTCCATGATGTCGATGCTGTATCCGCCCGCAATGTCCGTCCCCAGTCCCACTTTCACGTTTAGGTCGAGGGCTTCGCGGAGTCGGAAGGGTTCAGCGGAGAAGTACGCGTTGGAGAGTGGGCAATGTGCGATTGAGGTGCCGTGCTGGACGAGTTTCTGCAGGGAGGGCGGGGGCAGGAATGTGCAGTGAGCTTGGATTGTGCGTTGGGTGAGGAGGCCGCTCTAGAATTTGGAATTTTGCTCATAAGTAATGAACGTCAGGCTTGCACATATTACCGATATCACTCACCTGCTCGAATACATCTATATCATCTATACCACGTTCGCTCAGCACCCATTGTACTTGGTCGTGTGCCTCGGCCAGATGGCTTTGGACGCGAAGGTTCTTCTCGCGCGCCAGCTCGCCCAATCCCTTCAACAATTCGTTGGAGCATGTCGGCACGAATCGGGGGGTGAGGATGGGTTCAACGATTCTCAGATGCTCTGGAATATCAGCCGTCATGGCATGACATCTGTCGCTGAAGGAGATCGCGGATGACAGCGAGGCTTGCGCAGATGCTTCTTTGTACGTTGGTCTGGAGGAAATGTCCATGGATAGCTTTCCGACGTATGCTCTGACGCCTCGAGACAGCATTGCGTTCGCCAAGATAAGGCTAAACAGTCAAACTCGACTTCAGAATACTTTGAGAGCGTCGTGAACCCAATGAACGTACTTTGCATCCTCATTGATCGTACCAAACAGTACGACAGCACCCGTTCCGTGCTCCAGTAACCTCTCCGCCAACCTGGTGTACACTTTCTCTGCCAAAATGGGGTCTGCATCGATATGTTCCTCGGCTTTGAACGCGTACTGGTTCAGCCATTCCATGAGCGGAAGATGCAGACCCGTGCCTTGATAGAGGTATTGCGGTGCATGGAGGTGGAGATCGCAGAAAGTGGGTATGAGGAAACTTCCAGTGGGTATCTTTATGAGACTTTTCGCCGAGTTTGTCGTATGGAGCAGTTGAACGGAGGCTGGCGAAGAAGTTGGCTCGCTATGGGTGATGAAGCCATCCTCGTTCACGGCTGCGGAGTCAACCAAGCTCGCTGAGTGACAGTGATGTGCAGGCCAGTAGAACGAGTATCCTTGCCTACAATGTGATCATGCAGAATCTCTAGATGTCCTAGGGTGCGACAGTGGACGAAATCTCCTCTGTATAACATGATGATTCAATGCAGATCGCGTCGTCGTGCGTTCGCAATATCGCGGCGCAGTGTTTCTCAGGCGCCGTCTGCTCACACCACTTTCAATTTCGGCTACTCATGATCTCTTCTAACCCTTTCCCTCCCACCACCACCACCACCTTCACGTCCACTGCGCGATGTCGACCGAGCCACCCTCATTCTTCACAGCGACCTCGGCTTACTCGTTGGCCTTCGTAGCAGTCGTGGCCGCAGTCGCCTGGGTCTCGTCCAACGCGCTGCTTCCCAAGAACGCACGGTGGCAGGACAGGTTCACATGGATCTGGCTAGTACGTCTTCCTCTCGTGGCTGCATGTTGTGCAGTGTACTGACGAAGGGGACGTGTACAGGCGTTTGACGGAATGATTCACTTCACATTCGAGGGGTCTTTCCTCTACTTGTCGACGTTTGGTCGGTCGGTCGTTACGAGCGAGGGTCCGTTTGCGGAGCTCTGTGAGTCAATACTTGCTCTTTCACCTTTCTTTTCGCTCACTATTGTGTAGGGAAAGAGTATGCGCGTGCTGATGCTAGATGGGGAGTGTCTGACCCTACGGTGAGTTCTGTACTCGCAACTAAAGACCGGCACACGACTCACTCTTTTCCGTTTTCTTACAGGTCGTTTCGCTCGAAATCCTCACTGTTCTCGGTGCCGGACCCATGTGCTTCTACATCCTCAAGCAGCTCGCCAGTAACGACCCCGCCAGGCATTACTGGATCATTGTTCTGTGCACTGCTGAGCTTTACGGAGGGTGAGTACAACCCTGGGCCTAGCTTGAGCCAGGTATTGAAACTGGATGCTGTGACAGGTTTATGACCTTCGGTCCTGAATGGCTTACCGGTAGCCCCAGTCTGGACATTTCTAACCCTTTGTACCTTTGGGTTTACCTCTTCGTACGTCGATCTCTCTGTCCGGGTTCGGTTGAGACTGATCGTTCATGCGCAGTTCATGAACTTCCTCTGGGTCATCATCCCGCTCTGGCTCATGTGGGATTCTTATGGCCATATTGCAGGTTCCCTGCGTTTCCAGCAGGCGTCAAGCAAGGCCAAGAAGAACTGAGTATTTCTTGCCAGCCCATCATGCTCTGATCTACACGTATTCCACTTTTTGTTTTTGGAAAACTATCTGTCTCCGACCGTGGAATGCTGCTTTCGTCTCAGGCCGTCGCACTGGATTCTGTACTTGTATATTAAACGTCGCTCTAAACCCTTTCCAAACACATTTGCTTCTCCCGCAATCCATGTAAAACAAGTAAATCCAGATAGAGCAATAGCAAGAACCAACAACCCTACGCGACCCCGGCCTCGATAGCAGCCGCTCTCAAATGCTCGAACGGATGGCCAAACTTCTCCACCCGATTCTTCTTCGCTGCCTCCGCGAGCTTCAGCTCCCGCTCCAGCCTCGGGTCTGAAGCATACCACTGCTTGTACCCCAACAGGACAGGTCGATACCGACGTGGCAAACCAGCTTCTTCGTCTTCTTCCTCTGCAGGAGGCCGTGACTGCGAACGCGCAGGCTTCTTGATCGTACGACTCGGCGTAGCGTAGTAGTCGCTCGGAGTGGTCGGTGGCTGGCTGAGCGTGGCGGATTTGCGTGGTCGACGGGGTGTCATGGGCGCAGGTGTAACGGGGTTCAATGGAACGTCCACAGGCATACGCGACTCTTCTGCTTCTTCTTCTGGCTCCTGTTCCTCCGAAACAGCGTCCTCCGTTGTCTCGTCATGAGACTCTGGGATATCCTCCAGCATGACGCGTGATGAAGAGGCGGTAGTGCGTATGCCAGGGGTAAGATCCAGTGCAGGCAACCGTTTCGCTGGGGTGGGGAACGGGCTGGAGGCAGCGACGCTACTCCCAGACACCTTCCGCTTCTTGCGCGTAGGACTATCCAGCTCTGAGCCATCCATTGCATCGTCGTCCTCCACTTCTGCGTTGAAGGCAACCTTGCGTTTGTGCGTTGGCGTCTTGGAGGGTGTCGCTTCTACCGATGACGCTTTCATGGCTGATTTCGATGGAGACCGAGGGAGCGTCCGCGACTGAGACTTCGCCAGAGCCTTGGGAGGAGATGCAACAACAGCATTCCTGGGTGCCGGCTCTAGCTGATGTGTGGACTTGGAGGGCGAAGCGTCGAGGGAGGTGACTGATTTCTGGGCTTTGTTCTGCTTCTTGAGATCAGCGACCTTCTCCTTGAGCTCCTTCTTCATGACGTCGCAGGTAGATTCCAGAGCTTCATAAACTTGCATGAAGTCATCCTTGGTTATACCAAATTCTTCCTGAAGCGCAACTGGCCGTGCTTTCTTAAGCTACATTCACAGTAGAGATTTAGAAGCGAACAGCAAGCAAGCAACGAGTCACGCACCCCTAGTATCTGAGTCACCCAACAGAGAACAACGATGGTCACAGCTGTATTTGGTGGCGCCAATTTCCCTTTCAATTCTTTGCTCTCTGATAGTACCTCCTCCGTCTCCTCCAAGCATTCGATTACGAACTCCGGTCTTGACCACCCAAATCTCTTCACCAGTTCCACGTAGGTTGCCTTATTCTTTGCCTGGGAGCCAGAAGCCTTCAGAGGACCTCTCTTCTGGTTCGGAAAGAGTGCAGCGCGGACGGTCGAAAGTGTGGTGTCGAAGACTTTGGGCGCGAGACAAGAAGCATTCTGGGCAACGCCTTTCTTGACATCGTCATTTCCCAGCCTACTTCAATTTCAGTATTCCATCAATAGGAATAAAGGATGGTTGTGTACTCACAATTGAGATGCCAGGTATGCGCATATGGCATACAGACCACTTGCACCCTGGCCGAGGTCGTATCCTGATCCAGAGGCAGTCTTCAATCTGGCCTGATTCAACAACGTCTGCGCTTGTGCGAGAGTTTCTGGTTTACTGCATAAACGTTTCAGAGCGGCAGTCTCCACTCTGGACATGATGAAATCGGAGAGGTTTACGGGAACGAATTAGATGTGTGAGGCGGGGCAGGAAACAAGAGCAACGGACAAGGCGCGTTACGCGACGAATGTGACGGTCGTCCACACGTGAATGTGACGTAACGCGCATGTGAGTCACACGCATGATGGCCAACGGATCACGAAAGGGGCTGCCCCGCATCTTGAAGTCTGTCATCTCCGTTTCGCTCTTCGCGTCGTACAACGCCAGTTCATCTCCTACTCTTTCGTCTTGCTCCTCCCAGAAACTCTACTTTCTATTGTCAGAGTCGCGATGTCGACTAATTTTCGCACTAGGAGCGCAGACGACACTCCTCGACGTGTCCACGTTCCATTGGATCCAAAGAAAACGATACCCTGTCCCGCCTGCCGCAAACCAATCCATAAAATTCGTCTTTGCTCTGGATGTCGCGAGGTACGTATATTTTGAAGTCTCTTGGACCCTGTTTGACATATTGCGGCCTCACTCAGCAAGTGTACTGCTCGGAGGACTGTCAAAAGGCAGACTGGAAAGTGCATAAACCTCACTGTGGTGCGTCTTTTTGAGTCACGCATCTAGTACTCAATATGAACTATTTGCTCTTAGGAAAGACCGAAGTTTTGGACCTTGATTTCTTCCGTCCTTTCTTGGCGTGGATGCATCAGTGGTCCTATACTCATCCAGCGCTCCCGCTGCACTTTTCGCTGCATCACCGAATCATCAACAATTGCAACCCGGACGTACCGCCCGTATCAATTCTTGAAGTGGGAGAGGGCCGCCTAGTGGTAGTCGACGACCGGCCACCACCGCTCTATGCATATCCAACCCCTAACGTTCTCGATTGGTGGCCGATGGCGCAGACGAACATCGTCGCCGGCAAGCTGCAGCGTCGCATCCAATTTTCAGGCCACGTTCTCCCTATCCTCACCGCTATGGCCGGCGCCCTCATGTCGGAAATTTACACCACCACGTCGGCCGCAGGTTCAGCTCGTCGTCGTTTCCGGCTACAATATCTGTCGTCGCCGATCACGGATTTTGGTATATGCCTCGGGCGAGCACGAGTGGTCGCTGAGGACCGTCTGATGTTCTACAGCATGAAGAGCAAGAAGTTCAGTATGCTCCCGCAGGATCCGAACGAGCATTACTGGATGTACTTCACGACAGTCAAAGGCGAGGAGATCTTCTTCGACGGAGCTTTCTACCCCTTCAACCTCGCGCAGGTCATCTTGACCGAAGGCTACGGCCCTCCGCCTGTGACAAACGTACTCTTCAGGTCTCCTTGTACGTGGACAGCGCGTGAGATCAAAAAGAAAGTAGACGGCCTGTATGACGAGCGTTCGCGCGTCTCGATCCTTCGAAACGAGAAGCTGCAGAAGGTCATGGAGCATCATTCGGACCGCTTTGACGGAGACGACATCGCGGTGTTCTTTGCCCTCATGGAGGAATTTGCGGGGAAGAAACTGGCGAAGACCGAGAAGCAGCTGTTCTACATTTGGTTGAAACAGAACTGTCTGAGTCTGGGGACCACCTTGGATCAGCGGTTGTTCAGAAACTGGCCCAAAGAGCCGCGCGAGCTCATCGAGAGGGATCCGAACGAGTCGACGGATGGGATGACTTGGGGCAGATAGACATTCGTTGTATTCGATATGCCTCGTGATAGCAGGGAGTTTTTGGCAGTCGTTGTAATTCCTCCTCGTCCAAGCTGTGCTTCTTCGAGTCCTCCGTCAATGCAGAGTGCATTTGTCTCTTGTAGCAATACTGTAACTTCACCTCTTATATTCTCTGTGTATTCGGCATTCACCATCTAATTGCCATGCATTCTGCCATCGTTGACTCTGCAGTTTTGTCCCTTCGGAGTGAATGAAGCGCACGTGAGCATGACGTAGCACGAGCCTGAGGTACTGTACAGGGCCGTCACGGGTAGTAGTGACTAACGCTTTCGTCTCTGCATCCCAACCTTGTCGTCCCCTCCTCCTTCTGCAACCAGATGGGTCACGATGCATCGACAGGATGGTTCCTGTTGTCGGGTTTACGTACCCCTGGATCAAACAAAAACCATCCATTGCGCCGCCTGCGGCAAAGCTGTCCGCAAGATTCGTATCTGCTCAGCGTGCCATGAGGTGAGCATCGCTCATTTCTGTTTAGTGAAAGTTCTCTCATCAATTTGAGACATGTCTTCCAGCAAGTATACTGCTCAGAGGCTTGTCAGAAAGCAGATTGGAGAAGGCACAAACCGCACTGCGGCGAGTATCACGAAACTCCTATATACCTGTCATCATAGTACTCATTTCAGATACTCTAGGAAAGACAGAGATCCTGGAGCTCGACTCCTTCCGGGGATATCTTGCGTGGATGTACGAGTCGTCATACAATCACCCAGAGATGCCGTTCCATTACTCGCTATTCGACAAAATCATCAACAATTGCAACCCTGGCATACCTCCGATACATGTTCCTGGTGTCGGAGAAGCAAGACTGGTCGTCGTCGACGACCGGCCCTTGGTCTCTTTGTTCAATGATGCTCCACCAAACCACATGAGAGACTGGTGGCCGATGGCTCAAAGTGATGACGTTGCTCGTAAACTTCGACGTCGGATCCGTTGGTCTGGCTATGTTCTACCCGTCCTCACTGCCATGGCCTGCGCCCTCATGTCAAAAATCTACTCAAGTCCTTGGTCTTCTGGCGGCCGTCGATTCCGGCTGCAGTACCGTTCCTCTCCCATCACCGACTTTGGCATCTCCTTAGGCTCAGCAAAAGCGGTAGCAGAGGACCGCTTGATGTTTTACAGCATGAAGAACAAGCGATTCGCTATGCTCCCACAGGACCCAGATCAGCACTACCGCCTGTACTTCACCACACTCAAGGGCGAAGAGATCTACTTCGACGGTGGCGCATACACGTTCAACCTCGCACGCGTCGTCTTCGTCGATGCGTACATCCCCCCGAATGCCCCACACCCAATCAGCCCGGAGATGGCACCGTGTCACTGGGAAGAACGCGAATTCAGGACGAATAAGATGCTCGACCCGGACAGCTTGTTCCACGAGCGCACACGCGTGTCCGTGCTGCGCAGCGAGAAGCTGCAGAGGGTCATCGAGCGCAGCGATCCTCAGCACGTTGCGGACGCCGATCTTGCTGTGTTTTTCACTTTCATGGAAGAGTTTTCGAGGAAGAAGCTGGACGTCCGTGACAAGATATTATTTGATATCTTGCTCGGTCAGCATTGTAAGAACCTGGAGGGAATGTTGGAGAAAGCATTGTATAGGGACTGGCCGGCGCGTCCGCCTGAGGACATTGATCTGGATCCATACAGTACTAGTGCTTTGAATGATTTGACCTGGGGACGTGACCGTAACATCTGAAGGTGTCCGACACTTCTTTTTGTGGTACATCGCTCACGATTTCTCGCATTGCTCTTTCTGTGTATTCCGCAAGCCTGCTGCCTCGCGTAGAGTGCACAATTGACAACATGATCCATTGATCAGCATCGAGATCAGACCGCTTGCAAGACAAAGATTGGTACAGAACGATTGATATTGCCTTTTGTACTTATAGAAGCTAGGTACGGAAGGCGACTGCGCCTGGCAATCAGGAAGTCACTAGGATCAATGACAGTGCCGTCGAGGTAATGAAAAGGGGTTTCTAAGGTGCGCTGGCTTCGAAACCATCGGATGTTAGTTAGTCGAACTCGATGGCCCTTGGTCTGCCGCCTTGGTAGCCTCTTTCCACGCTGCCTTGGCAGCTGCCACCCGACCTGAAGCGGCTTTCCTCCTGTCTCTGTTCTCTTGGAGCTTGGCAGCCTTCTCTGCCTTGGTCGCAGCCCTGTTTTCCTGATCTGCCTGTTTCTTTGCAGCTTTATCCGCCTTCTCCGCTTCCTCTGCACGAGCCTTTGCCGCCGCATCCGCCGCCTTCTTTGCAGCAGCCACGTCTGCAGGTCGTCTAGAGATCCCCGAGCTGGGTAACGGTGTGCGGCCTGGCTTTGACTCGACTCGCTTCTCCAGGTCGATCCTGCAGCATCCGAGTCGGATAGTCAATCTCAGCTCGAACGGGAAAATAAGTTCGGGACGCACATGGTCTCGAAGACATCTCGAAGAATGAGAGGTGAGAAGTCGTCGCGTGCATAGATCTTCGGAACGGGAACGCTAAGTGGGGCCGCGAGGCCAGCTGTAGATGCTACAGCCACGAGGGCAGCGAACGCGACGGTGAGACGCATGGCGAGACTTCCGTTCTGGTAAAGAAAGAAGGTGGTTTACTGGATGTTGTCGTAGGTGTTGACCATACTAATCAACACAAGCTACAGAAGAAGTTGGTGAAGTTAGCATCTTCAATTCAACGAACGGAAAGGTGGGGGAAACGACTAACTGTCCAGCACCTGTGTATGTGAGGCCCAGCTGTGGACCACGGTACGCATTCCTTGGTTTATATAGCACCTAGGTATGAACAGTTTTATTCTGCTATCGCCGCGCTGGCGGTCTTGGTATGGTATATGAGACCTTATGAGCTAGCTCCTGGCAGCGATCCCCCCCATCGCGCGAATCGGGACGAAAATTTCTGATCTAACTCTTGAGTGTACAACTTGTACAACGCGGTTACCAGAGACGATGGCATGCTGTGAACTTGAGAAATTTGAGATCAGGAGTGTTGTAATCGACACTGAATCGACCTGGGGATGTGAGCGTAACCTTTGAAGGTGTCTGAGTCGTTATGTAACTCACTTCTTTTCGTGGTGTATCACTCACGACATGTGTCCTTTACTGTACTATCGATCGATTGCAGTAATGTTTCTGGAATTGCTCTCTATGTATATACATTGCCTCTCGTACAGCGAAATTGAATTGACAACACGGTCAGCGTTGAGATCGCCTTCAAAATAAAGATTGATATGGAACGATTGATATGGCGATTCGTATCGAAACTAGCTACAGGGTCAGATTATGATGTTCAATATTCAATATTCAATATCGACTGCGCCTGGCGATCGGGAAGTCACTAAGATCAGTAACAGTGCCGTCGAAGTGGTGAAGAGGGTTTTCTTGAGGTGCACTGGCTTCAAGGCCATCGGTTGCTAGTTAGTCGAACTCGATGGCCCCTGGGCTGCCGCCTTAGCAGCCTCTTTCCACGCCGCCTTGGTAGCTGCCACCCTCGCCGAAGCCTCTTTCCTCCTACCCTTGGCCGCCTGGAGCTTCTCTGCCTTCTCTGCCTTGGTCGCAGCCCTATTTGCCTGGTCTGCCTGTTTCTTCGCGGCTTTATCCGCCTTCTCTGCCTCTTTCTTCTCTTGATCTGCCTGCTTCTGGGCAGCCTTCTCCGCCTTCGCCGCTTCCTTCTTTTCCGTATCTGCACGAGCCTTTGCCGCCGCATCCGCCGCCTTCTTTGCAGCAGCCACGTCTGCAGGTCGTCTAGAGATCCCCGAGCTAGGTAACGGTGTGCGACCTGGCTTTAGCTCGACTCGCTTCTCCAAGCCGATCCTGCAGCATCCGAATCGGACAGTCAATCTCAGCTCGAACGGGAAAATATGTTCGAGACGCACATGGACTCGAAGACATCTCGAAGAATGAGAGGTGAGAAGTCGTCGCGTGCATAGATCCTCGGAACGGGAACGTTCAGTGGGGCCGCAAGGCCAACCGTGGATGTTACGGCAACGAAGGTAGCGAAAGCGACGGTGAAACGCATGGCGAGACCTTTGTTCTGGTAGAGGAAGAAGGTGGTTTACTGGGTGTTGTCGCGGATGTTCGACAAGAACAATTAATACAAGCTACAGAAGACGATAGTGAAGTTAGCATCTTTTCATCGAACGGAAAGGTGAGGGGAAACGACTAACCGTCCAGCACCCGTGTATGTGAGAGCCCGGCTGGTGGACCCCAGTACGCGTTCCTTTGGGTTTATGTAGCACCTAAATTTCGTCATGAGTTCCTCAGGTCTTTGCAGGTCTTTGCAGTTGCTTCAGCCGAAATTTCGATGTTTTCGAGCGCGATCTGCGCGCTCGCCGCCCGCCGCCCGCCATATACCGACACTGCTCAGTGCTTTCTTGAAGTTTCGGCATCATCGTCAATATCGCTCAGTGCACTGGCAGTCTGGCAGAACATTAGGCGTGATCTTCGTACGCGCTGATCTCGGTCAAGTGACGTACTCACCACATGCTCAGTCAATTCTCCTCTGAAAGGGTTTGTCCAAGTAGCTCTTGCGCTCATGCCCCCGAAGCTTTCTTCGTATCGTCAATTGACTTCCGACGGTTCATCGACACCTCACAGTCTCAACTTGGAGAGACGTTTCATCCGGCTGCTCAGCCGTCTTGCAAGTTGCAGTGCGACAGTGCGGTATCGGTGATCTGATGCAAAAAAAAAGTATCAGCCACACGACACGCATATGATTGGAACGCTCAGTAAGATGACTGACGTGCCCGCTTTCAAATTCAAGATCGCTGCAACTCACCGTGCGCGTGTGCGTGTGCGTGAACGACAAGCATATGCATCTCTACTCCAGAGTCCCTCCGTACCTGGGAGGCACAGAGGGGCCAAAAGCATCCGGACACCGAGCAAGCAGAAGTGGGTCCATGTGGACGTCTGACAGATTTGGATCGAATACTCAAGAGATCGGAGCGTTCAACTTGGGGACGTTTCTAGATCTGTTCCGCCCAGCCCAGCCAAGACCCGGATCTGGAGGATCCGAGGAAGACTTCCGCGATCCGAGTTCGAGTCTGCAGGCAGGAATAGAGCAGCAAAGGAGGATTTCACTTGTGACCAGTGCGAAACTGCGAGAGCATGTGAGGAACCGGTTCCGCGGCCGGTTGCAGTTCTGTTCTGTTTTGGAGAGACCGGGCAGCGCCGGGAGAAGAAGCGTTATATTAGGCCTCCGGATCCATGTGGCAACAAACAATAAAATACGCACCGGAGTTTCACTGTTGAGCTTCTCTGGATCTCTGGAGATACTCCCGTCAGTATTCTGGAGGGCCTTGGCGTAAGTGCGCAGATAGTACAGATACGGTATTCTTGCAAGCGGTCCGACCACGATGTCAAGTAGCTCGATTTAGGAGCATGTCGACAACAGGCCACTCTCGTTGTCAAACTTCACATGTGACGCTTGCAGTTCAACGTTCATTCAGGTATGCTTTCACGCTGGTCAGCGTTGTCGAGTTGGAGATAGAGATGATACTGAACAAAGTCCAGAGGCCAGATGTACGAGTCACGAGTGTCGATGCAGCGAGGAGATTGCCAGCGCTGCGCATGCAGCCATTTTCGCAAACGCCGGGACCAGTGACATACTGCTGCCAAGTTTAAATTTTAAATTTCTCATGTTGCTCAGACCTTGCCGTACTTACGATGAGCAGGACCATCTCAACGCTCCGAGTCCTACATACTACAGTCAACAGCATGAACAGCTCGTACGAAAGAGGTGTTGCAGCAGCGTCCCACTCCCGACTCGTCGGCCAGCACTCCAGATTCAGAGACATGGGGCCATTCGGCCGGTGACCTCGGCGAGCGCATGTGCATGAACATCGTCAGTACAGAATTCCAAGTCTCGATGGCGTTACGAGTCCGACATCAAGCTTCAAGTGTACAAGACAGATTGCATTCCAGCACATACTTCTAAGTGACAGTAGGCACTGTAAGTATCGTACAAGCCAAACAATCCGCAATGTATCAACGAAGAGGAGGACAGCGAGGTACGGTAAGTAATATTAATCACGAAGCGTAACGGTATGTACGCAGATGAAAAGGACTTGCGACGACGTCAACCTCTTGCACATGCACAGATTGACAATATAACCCCGAACGAGCGCACCAGAAACCATCGATGTGCCTCACGGAGGAAGCACCCTTGAGGTGGAGACTCTGTCTTCCATGCTTGCTTCACTAGTAGGGCGCAGGGCGTAAGTGTCGTTCGTGGACTGGAAGCAGAAGCAGAGGGTGCCGTAATCCCCGAGCCGAATGCCAAGAAGCATTGTCCTGTTGAGGCAACACCGAAACTCTGAGAAGGCCAGCAGAATGCCGTATTCAGGGGAACGAAGGAGGAAGGACGAAGAGTCGACACGGCGCGCCACTAGGTCCGTCTGGGTTTCTTCCGTCTTCCGTTTTTCGTGCGTGATATAGTGTTGGGAGGACGGCGTGTAGTGAACGAAACACTGGCATATGCATAACATAATGCACTGTGAAGCGACTGAGGAAGATGAGCGATCGTTCTACAGCACTATGAAGTATGTTTTGACACTCACGTCGAGATCCTGCTCGGGTGCTTGCAATTGGATTCTCGGGTGCGCGAGGTGAGGTGTATAAGAAGGATATATTGAGGTCTGGGCGGACGCATAAATTGACCGACGATCGTCCTCAGCTCTCTTCGGGTCACGATCCAGTGCCAGCGTATAATGCTGTAATTGCATCAAGAAGCCAAGAGCACAACACCGACGTTACTTGAAGGACAAATTCTAGCTGCGACGCCACATATGCATCATCAGTGACGAAGTACGCAGGACGCTGAGCGACCTTGGGTTGCTCTGCGACGCTGTCGAGGATCAGAGCGAGAAGGTACGAGGGGGGCCGACGCGCCGCCGGACTGTCCGACCGAGGCTCGTGGGTAGGCTTTTGCTTTTAGAGTTCTTCGCCGCATTCATATCCGTGTATATTCGAGAAGGAGAACCGAACCAGGTGACCGGACGTGAAAAGAGGGAGCAGTGATCCTCGGCGTGGGGGTCGGCTGATGAGGATTGAGGCCTGGGCGATAAGGACGAGCGAGGTTTGAACTTTGCAGTGTTTGCGCGGAATATTCGATGGCCATGAGGTGGGGGAGAGGCGGAGGGGAGGCGTCGAGAGAGTGGGAGGAAGGGAGGACCAGGGCGAGGGACCTATGTATGATGGGAGGGAGGGCGACAATAAGGTGAGAGGAGATGGCTGCTTTCTGGGACGGAGACCTGGCGCGTCATCCATGCATGGAAGCCCCGTTTGGGAGAAGCTCTAGTGTGGGAGACTGCGAGCCTCGCCGCCTGTAGCACATGACCTGTGTCTCCTCGCTGCTCGCTGTTCTCTGTGCTCTCCAGTCGTCTTGCCAGTGGAACGAGAGAGCGAGAGCGGGATGGGACTGCACAGGCAGGAGCACAGGAAGAGGAGTTTACTTCCGGAGAGGGTGATCGGGACACGCTCCTTCCAGCTTCCGGCGCTGGATTCACAGGCGCCCACAGGCGTCTCCAGTGCCCGATCGAGATCTGCTGTAGAATCGACGACCATGAAACAATTTGTCTGTCCGTCCTACTGCCGTTATCCATGTCCACTCCCGCAGGGTTACACCCATACAAATCACCAGCCACTGAGCCAGCTTACGGTAGCGCTGCGTCCGGAAAGCGTGCGCTGAGGCTAAAGTGCGAGGCGGAGGTAGGGCCTGGTGATGGGATGGGCCCAGGATGATGGAGATCGCCTGGGAAGGAGGAGCGAGCCGGGCAGTCCGGAGGAGGGGAGGGACGCGTTTTTTTAATCGAAGAAGGGTGTTCGATATTGATAATTGGATGGGCAGCGTTCTCACTTGCAGAACCCCCACTCGTCTGCTGTCAGGAGTTTCTGGAGAAGTCGAAGGCCAGGCAGGTGTCTGCGAGTGAGATGAACGCGAATCTTCCGTGAGTCCTCTCCTCTTGATGGCCTGCCCTCCTTTCTTGGCCACCCTCGAGCTCACTGTCACCCTCCTCCGCCCGCTCACTTCCCTCTTCTTCGCCCCCGACAGCCCTCTCATCCTGCTCCTCTTCTCCCCAGTCCCTTCTCGTCCTAGTCCCTCAAGTCTGCCATCTCGCTCCCCCGCCTATCTCGATACTCGATACTCGCCTCGGCCACACTCCTTTAGCTTCAACCCATGCCTCTCTGGCGACCATCCACGTCAGACAACAATGTCGCAGGCCCCAGCCGACTCCCCATCCCATCCGCCGCCTCCCTCTTTGCCCGACGGCCCAGCGATGCTGCCATGATCGCACCCTCTGGACCGGTCGCAAGCGCAGGCGCCGCAGCGGTCGCGCCTCCCCCGCCTCTGCCTGTCCCCAGCACACCCGCACCCGGCCTGCAGTACGCCTCGTCGCTGCCCCCGCAAACGCAGCCGAGGACGGTCAAGCTCACGCCCTCTGCCATCCTGTCGCTTCCGGTGAGTGCATTTCCTTTCGCCACACCCACACCCTGGAGGGTCCTCCCGATCATTCCGGCGCTCGATTGCGCCGCGCCATCTGGATGCTCTGGCAGTGTTCCTTTCCGTGTCTCGCTCGTCGCACCCAACCCGTCCGAGGCTGCCTTTTTGCTCCTTTGCTCCCTGCGCATCGCGCGTTTCACCCCCCTCCGCAGATACGCGTTGCGATGTTTGATATTACGCGTGATGGTGGAGGCACTGGAAATTTCACCTTACTGATCATGCCCGCACTTTGCAGCACCGGCTAGCCCATCCTCCAGCTGCCAAAAACCAGGTACACTCGTGGGGTGTCATTCCAGCTTTCGACATCCGCCTGGAGGATATCTTGGATCGGAAGCATCTGCCCCCACTTGGTCTGAAGGATTTTGAGGAGTGGTTGTTGTTTGTGGATAATGTTCCCGAGAACCTGTGAGTTTCCCTTACCCGTATTTTCTTACGATGGCGATTTACTTACAATGTGTAGATATTTCATCCTGTGGCTGCGAGAATACACGTCGCGGTATACAGCGTGGGCCCAGCAGTCCAAGCGCGAACACGAGTTCCTACGTGCATCCACCTCTTCGCAATCCCTCTCCCTATCCAACACTGGCCACCATCCAATACGAACCGCGTTGACAGACGCAAACCGCTCTCCCTTTCCCTCCCACCCTAACACCACTTTCTGCCATTCCCCCTCCTCCCCGAACCTCTCATCCGCATTCCCCGACGCCAAGCGATATCCCTTGACCCATCCGCAACCTCCCTCTCCATGTCCGTCCCCGAGCCCATCTCCCTCTCGTCGACGGCTTCGCCACCATCATCGATATTTTGACCCACCGACGCCGCCAAGCTCGCTTGCGCTCTTCTATCTCCGAGCTAAGGAAACGTTCCTCACGCCCAACGCGCCGTACGAACTTGACGTCCACAGTGACGTCCTCTCCGTCTTCCATTTAAGCAGTTCCTCTAAAAACAGTACGTGATCTATCTATTTTTCCCATGACGCAACGTCGAGATCGTGGGACTGACGAGATGCTGTCTTCCTGCGTTCGTCTGTTCCCTTGATGACGATCTCTAGGCTCCAGACACCCGATGCCGCTGGCGCCTCCCCCGGACCCGGCGATCTTCAACGAGCTCGCGTCGATCGTGGAGGAGAAGCTGAAAGAGAGCCTGGCCAAGTTCGTGGTGGCGACGTACAACAACGTCGGCATGCCGCGCGCGCACTGTGGTAGCGCCGGCGGACTGACGATCGGGATCGTGTGGAGTGCGCCGATCTTGGCTGCGAATTTCTCGTTGGGCGGGGCAAGGTGGTGGCGCGTGTTGGCGTTGCCGGGGATGTGGCTTGGGTTGACGGTGTTCATCTCGGCTATGTATGGGGTGAGTACTTTTACCCCTCGCCCGCACCTCTCTAATCGTGATATGCGCTTGACTGACCTGACTGCTTGGGAACATCTAGGTGTGCATGATGATCTACATCTTCGGCGATCTTCGCCAACTCCGTTCCTTTGAGCTCTCGCGCCCCTCGATATCCCCGCCCAGGCGGCTCACCCATCCGTTCCGCGACCAGAAGCTGCAGCCGAACGAGCTCGTCAGCGCACCCGTCAAGGCACTCACCCGCCCTCCCAAAGCCCGCGTCACCTTCTCTTCTGCGCCTCCGGCTGCAGCGAGACCCGTGCTGAGGATCGACCCTCCTACGCCGCCACGCTCGTCGGAGGTGGAGGTGGTCGGTGGGGAGCTCTCGCCCCCGCCGTCGTCTGTGGTGCATACACCTACGCGGCTGAACGCCGTTTCTCCCGGCGACGCGGCCTCGTTCTCGTCCTACTCCTACGAAGGCTCCGATTCCGACTCCCACTCCGAATCCGACTCTGCCACGCCCTCGGACTCGGAGAGCGACACCTCCGAAAGCGAGACCGACTCCGCGAAACTGCGCCAGTCGGAGCAGAACCAGCGGCGCCGGCCGCGCATCATCATCTCCGACGCCTTCTACGACGAGCACCCGTCGCCGGAGGGTCCTGCCACTGCGACGGAGGGTCTTTGGAACGTGCCGATGCGCCAGGTCAGGGTGCCGGATTTGGCGGTGTCGGCGCCGAGTCGACGGGGGAGTGTGAGTGCGGTTGGGGGTGCGGAGGGCGGGATGCAGGGGTTTTGGAGCTCGGAGTATGAGGGGGGTGAGGAGGAGACGAATGTGACGGCTGGGTTCATTAAGCCGTTCATGTATGACTTTGGGAACTATCGGTTTGGGTGCGTTCTGCTTTCCTCCTTCTGGGATGGTATTGTTGATAGTAGTGCTGACTGTCGTGGATGCAGGACGGCTCCGTACCTCTACACACCTTCCTCGCGTTCCAACTCGGACGACATCGAACAACAACGCACCGCCGACCTCCAACCCATCGATTCCTTCGACTTCGACTCCCTCCCGCCCGCTCGACCCCGTCAACAACAATCCAACAAACGACCGCATACATGGACGCCCGGCTCGCACGCACACGCACACTCGCACCCGCACAACGTCGTCGGGATCATCCACAGCGACAACGGCCTCTCCGCACACGCCACCACCGACCCTTCTTCCCGAGGACGGAGCCAAGACCAGAAACCCTGCTGGCCCGGCCAGATGCGCATGAAGCTCGGCGTGGAAGTCGTCCCGCCCAAACAGACCGACGCCGAAGGCAGGGTCACGGAGAAACCCAAGTCGGCGACCCCGGCGGAGGGCGTGGCGTGTATCCCCGGCGACGCGGGGTCGGACGCGGATTCGATTAGGGGGCTCGGGGGCAGGTGGAGGTGGTTCCATGGGTTGATGGGGAGGGCGCAGAGTAAGTGCTCGCCGGGGAACGCGGTGGATGCGCATCGGTCGCAGCTTGCGCTGGAGGGGCAGGGTCTGAAGACCTCTAGTCCGTCTGCTACGCCTTTGCCCACTCACACCCGACCCTCTGCACCACCACCCGCCGCCTCTCACTCGCACCCAACGGTGAAGAGGGAGAAGGACAGCACGCTCGAGGCCACGTTCCCCATCGCCGCGAAAGGCGCCACCACCGCCTGGCGCGAACGGTTCAAGAAAGTGTCTGCCGTGCCCGCGTTCGCGTCCCCGCTCACGCCGGTGCTGAACCCCGTCGTCGGGCGCGCACAGTGGGAGATCGTCATCCGCAGCGCGTTGATGGCCATCGTGATCAGCGTCGTCGTCATCGGCGCGCTGTTGAGCGTGCCAGTGAGGCGTGAGCTCGCGGCGTCCGTGTAGTTTCTTGGTGGGGTTGTTTTGTGTACTCTGTGAGTAGTTATTGTTATTTTTCCGATGTTGGATGGTGGAGTTGGGATTTATGTATACCTTCTTTTTCTTTCACTAGTGCTCTCTCTCTCTCGTAGTTTCCTTCTCTTTCCTCTCTTTGCTCTTCGATGCCCGGATATAAGGGTTTGTATCATAGCATATATTATCGCCCCCCAAGACAATTTCGCGCCTCAGCTCGAATCTCGAGTCCCCGACGTTCATTCAAATCGCCTCCTCCCCGAGCCCGCTGCCCGATGTATCAACAGAATCCCATCGCTCCTCCTTGCACCCTTTTCATCATTGCGCCATCTTCGACCATCGTTGACATCACTGTGACAATTGGCATCTTTTTGTTCAGACTCTCTGGGGCGCCGCATGTGCCCGTGCTCTACCTTCCTTCCTTTTCTCCTCTGCCACCCTTGCTCCCGAATTCCAACTCTTTCCCCATGCTCCTTCCAACCTTTGGGCTCTTCGTATCCCTTCCCTCAGCCTGTCTTCGCATCTCGTCTTTCCCGATATCCATGCACCACCGATATCTCCGCACTGTTTCGCCATCTCGTCTTCATCGCTTCATCATCATCTCGGTTTTCTCTCGTCTCGCCTCTCGCGCTCTCGCCTTTCGCCTCGTAGAGTCACCGATGCTCTCTCGACTCTATCCACGCTCCCTTAGCTTATACTCGCCTTCTCCTTCTCCCTTCTCCCTACTAGAATTGCTAGCTAGATCACCGGTCCATCACCCATAGTCAAACTCGATCATTCCCCCAGGACCCCCCTCGCAACAAAGTTGGACGTCGGACGTTGAAACCACCTCCGCTTGTAGTGTTGCTGATAATCTCTGTCTTTACTGTTACCGTATTGTCGATATCAAAATAAAACCGTGCAACACTTGATCATAGGGCCCCATTGACATTATTGCTGGCCTGCGTCCGACGAGACGACGAGCCGACGAGACGACGAGATGGTAATGCGTATGCGAGCCGACGTCTAATAAGGAGTCTGGGTTCCCCAAACCCAAAACGCCTCCATTCCGTTGAATCTCCGCTCCGTCTCCGCGATCCCTCTCTAAACTCTCCTCCTGAGGCCTGCCTTGAGCCGCATGCAGACCCAAAATCCCCAAACGCCCCGCTCTTCATGTTTTCTACTCGAGCCAATGCAATCGACGTCGCAGATGCAAGAGCATCCTTCTGTTCATTCCCCGGCGCGAACATTCTTGCTCGGTTTCAGGTTCACACAGCACCCAAAGCCCATCGCTTATGACTTCCGTGCGCGTTGAGTCCGACCCTCGTCCGCTGCGCTTCGACATCGGTGCACCAAACGGAGACCCTGTTTTGGAGAGGATTTGAGATTGGAGAAATCTGGGAGGGGGCATGGACGATCTATGTGTGTTACATGTATCGCTCAACGATTGTCATGACACTCAAGTACTCAACAAAAACAGGCGTGACCACAGCCGGCTTGCATCCCTCATGTTCTTGCAATATCCTATCGCCGAAATCCTGGTGCACGAAGCACCAGAACGGACGGAGAGGTGCAAGATAGCAGCGAGAGAAGGAACATTGACAATGCACGAGGTCGCCTGACGGTCCACCTACGATCGCCTGCATGGCAGGTCTGAGGACGGCACTAAGGACGATTGTGGCGACCTTTGTATCTGGTCCAAATCTGGTCAGTTACTGCGTCTAATTTTGCATGAAAGTCACTCATCAAGGCTCACCATAGAGTGCGGCACTGATAATTCATGTCGCGCGTCTGCGACCAGAGGACTGTTGAGATGTTGCAGGGGGATTGTGTGAGCTCTGCGAAACACCTTCAGTCAGTGCCTCCTACTGATACGAATTCCTTCTGCTCACGAAATTGGAACTACAGGACTGCCCTGAATGCTACTGTTCAGTTGCTGGCGGGACAGCTAGAGCCTAGACCGCAGATATATCCATGTCCACGTCTTCAACAAGCTTTTGGGAGGCAGGTTGAGGACGTGTACATAGTATCGCATCTGCTTGTCGGGCACGGTACCTATATCAATTGAATACACCAACCGAATACAGGCCTCACTTCGGCTACGCCGACTACCGTCGTTGGACCATATTCTCGAGATTTTGACTTAGCAGTTGCACTTTCAAGGATGTCTTGCTCTCGCATCTACCCTATAAGCTATGGGCGACCTAAAAAAACCCAATGTAAGCGGAGATCTTCTCGTGAACGTCATACAGAAGTCTCACCATATCACGGATCGGCCTCAGATGAACGAAGGTTGAGAAACACAAGTAACACAACCCCCAATGACTGCGTCGAGCCTCAAACGTCTGAAGGAGAAGCTTGCAGACTTGCCCGTTATATTTTGGCAACTGAGAGTTGTCGTAAGTCGCGAAACACTTGGACAAAATAGTAATCACTCACATCGCAATTGGCTCTCCCGTACTAGCTTCAAACATGTATGCCGACACCTCGCTGAAATATGACGTTCAAACTTATCTTCTACGAAGCATTGGTGTTGTAGGCCATGCCATTTCTTCTTGCTACTTGCAGGGGGCTGATCTTCGCGTTCGGACGTGTGTTGTGCAGACACGGGCCACGCAGGCGTCTGTAGCCGGCTGATGTGTAGAAGACAGTCAGCCCTGTGATACCGCAAACTCGCTATCTTCAATCCAGGATAGGCTTCGTTTATGCCATGACTTGCTTTCACCTAGAGTTCATGGTGGTCAAACGGAGCAAGCCTTGACCAAGTGCGCATCTGCGTTACACTAGTAGGTGTAATCTCTCGGCGCCTAGATAATCTCAGTCTGATCTCTCGCTTGCAGAGCCGGCACGTGTACAACCAAGCCGGTGGCCAACTTCTGGCCTGTCGCTCTTTCTCCAGCTTTCTCCCCTCCGTCTTTGTCTTGCCTTTTGTTTCATTGTGCTCTTTCAAGCTTTCATAACCTTTATCCCCCCTATCGTCGAACTATGGCTCGGCGGTCCAACCACGGCTGGAAACGGCATCTTGTCCCTCCAGCGACCCCATCCATTCGCAACCGAAATCCCCCCGTTCGGAGTTCAATCAATGCCGACCGCTGCGCTCAACTCGTCAAACAATACGACGGCCATGTCATACGCGACGTAGATCCTAAAATCTTTTCGAGGGACGTCTGGGGTTACACGTTGACGATGATCGAACCCACCTTTGGCCAATGTATCACCTTCCCACACGACGCGCTATCCCTCCTCACTTCACCAAGCCATCCCACCAGGGTCTCCGCCGTCTTCATGCTTGTGGAGAGCATTCGCTCGCAGGTGAAACTGGCGGACCATAGGCTACAAAACCTGAACTTTCACTGTCGAATGGACGACATTGACAGGCCTGACATCACTCTTGATGTAGATTACAACCGACGCTGGTACGATCTTGCCTCGTACATCGGTGTACCAGAGGTCATATCCCCCCGCTCTTATGAGAACGAGGACAGCCGTGATGTGTATGTGGGTCCTGATTTAGCGGTAAAAATTACGCGGTCAAAAGTGGTGCGGACGTTTGTTTTGTCCCAGCTGTGTAGTGCTGTGCTCATGTTCTTGTTCTATTTCTTCAGGCTTGCTTCCTGAACAAATTATTTGGAAGCGACGATGGTCATCGTCAAGACCCATACCCTCTCCGATCACTCTCTCATTATAGGGCGTGTAAGCGCTCCAACGTCTCAAAGCATCCCATAGACACCAGGCGTATCATCGGCGACGAGGTTACGAGCGCCCACTTTATCTCGAAGATATTGTGCAGTTCACCACGCGTATTCGTATCTGCCATACACTTCGACGGGTTCTACGTCTGGTTCGTGTATGGCGACCACGAAGGGCTCGTCACTACCCAGCAGTTCCATATCCTCGAAGAACCGGTTCTATTGGTCCTCGCTGTCGCTGGCTTGTGCAGTGCCCACTCATCTGCTCTGGGCTTCATCCCGTTCCAGCACTTTCCCGAGAACCAGCTGCATGGCGGGTTCAATGGTACCCGCATTCGATTCACACCAGACGGCAAAGACGCTGATGGGAAAGATTTTGAGGCTGCCTCATTCATTGTTGACATCACAAAGTCCCGCAAGGTGTGCACATCGCACAAGGCAGTAGGTCGAGGCACTACTTGCATACCTGGTCGGCTGGAAGAGAGGAAGGACGGTGCCTCGAGGCTCACTGTCGCATCTGTCGGTCCTGTCATGCTGAAGATGGGGTTTTGGAGGGAGTACGCAGTGTACGAGGGCCATAGGATCCGCATTGTACGGACGAAGCTGCAGAAGCGCAAACCTGAAGCTCTCAAGTACATCGTCAACCTGCATGGCTCTGTGGCCGCTACACTGTCGCAGCTCAACTCTCCACGGGTATTTCTGGGACGAGTCGAGAACACTGAGCCGCGCATGTTTCACGCCTTGGCTCTGTCGGAGTATCAGCCTCTAGTAAAGATACAAGCTGCCTCGGACTTTACGACTGTGATTACCCATGCCCTTTACGGTGAGTTCCTCAATGAATATAACGTGAGCTCATGGACTCAATGGTCTTTGTGCAGGGCATCATTGGATGTGGCAATTCGCCGCCTATCTTCACGGTGATGTCTCCTTCAACAACGTCATGTGGCATCGCGAACCCGATGGAACCATCATTGGCGTTATCGTCGACTTTGACCTTGCCCAAGGGCGTCAAACCATAGAGCATGAAATCCACCGGGAGCATGACAATATCAAGTCTAGGGAGTTCGGCGGTCGGTTACGTCTGAAGGGATACAGGTACTCCGGGACCGTCCCTTGCATTGCAACCGAATCACTCTCTCGCATATACGGGCCTGCCAAATGTTACCGCCAAGACTTGGAGTCGTTCTTTTGGCTCATTCTCATCCACTGCATATGCCACGACATCCTCTTCAGCATCTACCGAACTGCCCGACTCCCGAATTTCTTTGCACGCGACGTGCAACACGTCGGCCGAGCCAAGGCTGACTTTCTTCTCGAGAGCAATGACGACGTCCTCCGCTCATCCTACCTGAAGAATGTGGATCCCTCCTACAAGGAAGTGATCGAGAAGTGGATTCTGCCCGTGCGCGAGTTCTTCCACTACTCCGCGCTACATTTCCGCAGGACCGATGCGCCTAAAATGGAGCACATCATCCACGACCTTCCACAGGGCGACGCCATATTTGCAGAGTTCATGGAAGCCATTGGGGAGGTCAACATTTGCGATTGCCCTCCGTGCCTCGTCTCTATCGTCTCGTCTGAAGGCAGCCATCAATCTACTCACACAGAGGACATTGGTGTCACCAGCTCGGGGACCGATGATGTAGACGGAGAAGATGTGGCCGAGGAAGACTCGGAGGACACTGACGAGTACGAAAGCGCCGAGGACAGCTCTTTATATGACATGCATCTAAAAGCGGTTGGCACCTCTAATGCGATGTCCACTGATTGAAGGCATTTGTCTGTCATAGATCATTTGACAGTTATTGTTGAACATCATGTCTCGCACTATAGTGAATGTCTCGCAAATTTTGATCATAGCAAGCATGTACAGTGGATCATTGTCGTATTTTACATGTGTAGTACCAGGTCTCCCTAGTACTGCTGCTGTACTTCATGATGATGATCATTAATATACCTCGCTGAATTGAACACTGGTCTTTCGTATTGTAGTACTAGTAGTACAGGACAGGACAAGAAGATTGTGAGTGGTACATCACGAAAAAAGCGAGTCACAGTACTACTGGCCAGCTCGACACCTTCAAAAGATACGGTCACGTCCCCAGGTCAAATCATTCAAAGCACTGTATGACTCCAAATCAATGTGCTCAGCCCGAGGCAGATGCGTCGGCCAGTCCCGCTCAGATTGTGATGGGTTCAGAAGGAAGATGCGGACTATTGTGTACAGTCCGCAGGAGCTGGACGAGTGGGGAGGCTTTCGTTGATGTATGCGAAGAGGATCATCATGAGTTTGCAATTGGACCGCACGAGGGTCAGAGTGCTGGCTTCAACGAAGAGACGGACCACGGACCACGGTCAAATTTGTCGGTGCTACTACATTTTCACTTGGCTTCTGTTGACTGCCCTTGGCAGTAGGAAGACTGGAAGAACTGCGATACCTCCATCATACTTTTGCTACGACCAATTGTCCCTCCCGCCTCGTCTACCTTTGTCTGTCAGTAGTATACGTCGAGACACTGTCCCGCCACAAGCTTGACTCTCGGACATTACTACGTTCGTCAGAATGCCTTCCGGTATCACACGTCCAGCATATGTTCGAAGAGGGGATCTGAACCCACGCCGCCGGTGTCTCCATCCAAGACACCACAGTCGCCTTGTACTATGGCGACCGCGAAGGTCTGTGTGTGTCTGAAGGCTTTGACCTCGCGGAGAGGCCAGATTTATTAGTCCTGACTGTCCGCCGCTAACTTGTCCCTTTCCTCCTCCAACTTTTCCGCCACAACTCGACCGTCAAAACATTTCGTGTCATGTTGATGAAGTTGCTGAGGTTCGACGAGTCCGGAGTTGACAGTCCTTCGTCCGTGAGTTCGGAAGAGTCCTCTTCTTTCATTGCTGCTTCATCATTCCTATGGCTCTTGGTAAATTCACCGGCCTCGGAAGGGTTCGCCTTCCCTTGCTTCTTCGGAGCAATCCATCGCCAATCGCTCCACTTCTTCTGACCTTCCACAGTGAAGAGCTTTTCAACGTCAAAGTTGCTGAAGTCGATGGAGAGTTCAGAGCGCAATCTTTCTTTGAGGCTGAAGAGATAATAGAAACATTTGACGAGCCCTCGAGGAGTGGAGAGGTCCCAAACATGACCGGGGACCGGTGAAACTCGCTAGACGTGGGATTGATAAATGTAAATCACGAGAAACTTTGCAAGAGCTCGCTTACAATCGAATCGTCTCTCCACCATGACACATACAAACGGAAGTGATTGGCCTGATAAACAGCGCCGTAGACATGCCTGTCTTGAAAACCGAGCGCCCTTCGATGGCGTTGGATACCGCTAAGATCTATAATGAGGTGTCTTTGCACTGCGTCCAGATCTTTGCATTTGTCCTCGAGCGGGAAGACACCGACGTAGTGAAGTTCCCTAACTTCAGGGATGCAACATCTGAGCCTATGTGCAATGTCTGGTAGCTTGCTCTCCACCAACGCACTCAAGACGGAGTTCGGGAAGGAAGCCACCGCAAGGGCATCCACAGTCGCCGATTTGGGGAATGCTCGATCCGAGTCATCATCGCTTCTGGTAGCCGGTCGGGGCAATGCTATCGTTTCTTCCATACTGAACAGGTTTCGATTTAGCCAGGAAAACCTGAG
This sequence comes from Steccherinum ochraceum, assembly GCA_004332605.1. Classification (NCBI taxonomy): domain Eukaryota; kingdom Fungi; phylum Basidiomycota; class Agaricomycetes; order Polyporales; family Steccherinaceae; genus Steccherinum; species Steccherinum ochraceum. The sequence goes on along the minus strand of RWJN01000019.1, from coordinate 7,454 downwards.
TCGCAAACGAGCTCACCGAACAGAGAAACCCCATTGAGAGTTGTCATCCCACACTCTAGACGAGGGGACAGTTTCAGTGTCGTTGAAGACGTAACGAAGTAGAACGTCAGCTACGAGACTTTCGGTAGCTTCGTTGGTCCTCTGTGCTTGCTTTGTGTTGTTGCATATCGTCCACATGTGGAGAAGAGGGGCGACATGATTGTCGTCGGGCATAGGGGCAACACGGTCGTCAACGGACATGGGGTTGACACAATCTTGATTGACCTCGATAGGATCATGGAGAAACTGCGACAAGCATTGGTTGAGATCAGCGAGGAAGGCATCCCGGCTAGGAAGGGGAGAGAGCAGGACCCGCTTCTATGCGCCGAGATGTAGTGAGTAGAGGGGTAGAGAGATTGATTTCAGCACTTGCTTACAAGCCAACCAGGGAAGGCAGTAGGATAGCGGACTTCATCTTCAGTAAATACTCGCATTTGTTGAAGCGAAGCCTTCGACAGCATTTCTTCTATGACTGAGACGCCTATCTCCCAATCATGCCACTCATTTCCCGGTGCTTGCGCAATGCTGTAGAGTGACCCGGACCCAATCATCACACATTCCGATTGGATGATAAATTGCGATGCGACTCACTGAGAAGCAGACGTAGATTTGGCTCCCTCGTCCAGCTCTTGCGCCTTCACGAAAATACTACACGAACGACAAACATCAGCTCCAGGTTGGGCTGCCACGACCTGCGCAGATCAACCCACTCGGTTAACTCTTGCGCCAATCTAAAGATGTTTATCTCAGTAAAATCGAAGTAAGTCGCACATATACAGTATTGACTCACTCGGGTGCTTGCAAAATGAGAGGCTTGATCGTCTTTTTGATAAGTTCTAACAATTTAGTACCCATCGCGGTCCAACATTGCTCCTCAGCGGGGAACGAGGGTAACACAATGAAGCGGTTTGGGTATGAGACCTGCAGTACCGGGAAGGTGGACTTGAACTTGAAGAGGCCGAAAAATATCAGAGCGACTCTGAGGCTCCCGCCTACAACTTGTACGCCAAAGAAGATGGGATGGACAAAGAATTTCAGTCACCCTTGAAGCTGGGAGTATGATGATATGTTCTTCGAGTGTATGGTAGTCAGGACTTCATAGATGATAGGATATGTGGCTCCTCTTCTTCTTATGTATCGTGTTTGGTACTGGTTGCTAGAGTCGGCAAATACCCGTGACTATCGGCAACGTCAAGCTCGGGCCCTCGGGGACCGGCCAATTGAACGCGTCATTCTCACCATGGTACAATCTCGAAATTTCCTGGACGCGTCCTTGTCCTTCTTATACCCTCCCACATCCTCCGTCACTTAGACCACTCTCCATCTTCACACTGCACCTTACAGATTCATGTCAAATCCCGTGAAACTCTATGTCTACGACCTCAGTAATGGCATGGCCAAACGCCTCTCCCTCCAATTGACCGGCAAGCAGATAGATGGCATTTGGTTAGTGATGCATTCTAATCGTCAAAGTTCGTAGTTCTCAACGTTTTTTTGAAGAGCAGGCATACGTCTGTGGTGGTATTTGGTCAAGAGATATTCTATGGCCAAGGTATCTGCACCACACCTCCACGGCAATCCCATGTAAGTGGATGCACATCCAATGCAACGATTCAATCTCATGATAGTGTAGCATGGAACGCCTTTGCACGTTGTCGATGTGGGGGAGACTGCGCTAGATCAAGACACGTTTAATGAGTATTTAGATGAAATGAGGCAGCATTATACGGCGGACAAAGTGCGTACTTCTACAGCTCGATCCGATACATGCGCTGACGATATACCAGTACCATTTGCTAGGTGAGGGCTCTCGAACTTGGTGGAAATTGAGGCACCGATGCTGATGATGATATGCAGACTTCAACTGCAATTCATTCACCAACGACTGCGTCGGTTTCCTCACTGGTGGATCTATACCTTCTTGGATATCTGGTATGTGTAATCGTCCGGCCGTGATATCCCAGCAAAGCTGATCATTCGCGTAGACCTTCCTTCCGACTTCCTATCTACGCCATTCGGGGCAGCTCTGCGTCCCACGATCGACAGCATGTATCGCCGACCCGTCCCAGGAGCTGCGCCATCTCCTGCTACTATCCAGCCTTCTCCTCAAGCAGCAGCGGCCGCTGCTGCTGCGTCTCCAAACCCAGATCTGGCCGCTTCTCTGCTGCAAGCCGTCGCATCACAAGCCATGGCCAATGGTTTCCCTTCTGCATCCGGCTCTGCAAACGGTGTCTCGACGCCATCTACCCAAACATTGGCCTCACCCATTCATATTTGCACCAACAGTGCATCCTTTCACAGCGTTCTAAAGTCCCACAAGGCGGTGGTTGCATTCTTTACATCGGCGACATGTGGTCCATGTCGCATGATCGAGCCGGTGTTCGAGCAGCTCGCTCACAACATGACCAAGACGGCCGGGGCAGGCGGAGGGGCAGGAGTCGCATTTGTGAAAGTGGATCTGGGTGTTGGGATGAGCAACGTGGTCGGTGGAGAGTTTGGCGTCAGGGTGACGCCTACATTTATATTCTTCAAGGACGGAAAGAAGGTACGTTCACATATTGCACATGTGCTGTGGTACTTCGCTCATTCATCGATGCAGACTCACGAAATGAAGGGAGCTGATCAAGCCGAATTCAAGTCTCAGGTTGACCTCCTTCTGTGGGAGTCTTTTCCTCGTATGTACCGTGGGATATCCATCTTCTTGCTCGCGTCACTAAAAGTTATGCTCCAGCGCATCCGCATGCCAAGCTATCGCTGCCAGCTTTGGACAAGGTCTCTACGAGCCCGATCCTTTTCACTCAAGTTCCCGCTCTCGATACCGTCTCAGCGAAGCTTGCCTCATTCATCGACGCTTCGGCCTCGTCTATATCCCAAGCATCCACAGTCAAGCAGATCCTGTGCACGGAGTTCCCCACTTTCCTGAAAGGCCGATTCGCAACTGACTCGAAAACCAAATGTCCCGCCCCGACGCCCCAGTTGCTGACGAAGTGGACAGAAGCAACGAAGACACTGCTGAACGCGCTTGCGCCTAATCAGCTCTTCCCGCTGACCGACATGTGGCGACTTGCGATCCTGGACGAGACCATTGCGAACTGGTGCGCGACATCGTCTGGTACCAGCAACGATCCCGTGCAAGCCATCTTGCTCAAAGCTCTCAGCACACTGAGCAAACCCGAAGCTCAAGCCACGGCTCGGCCATACCTCCTTACGACTCTACGCCTGTTCTCCAATGCGTTCTCAGCGGATCCGTTGGCGCGGTCTGTCATGTCAGCGAAGCGTACAACAGTGACCTCGCTCCTCGTCTCCAGTCTCCTGCACGCTGATGCCAGTGTGAGGACTGCTGCGGCTAGCTTGGCGTTCAACGTGTCTGCTTTCGTGCAGAAGGGCAGGCTGGAAGCAGTCAGAACCCAGTATGGACCCTTCGCTGGAAGTGAAGAGGAAGGGGAGTGGGAGGTTGAGATGATCAGCGCCGTTCTGGAGGCGATTGCGAACGAGGTGCAAAGCGAAGACATCGGTACGTCGGATATATTGCATTTGCAGTCTCTATCGCTCACCTGTTGCTATCTTCAGTACATCGCTTGACCGCGTCACTGGCCTTCCTTCTGAGGTTTTCTCCGGTCCACGAGGCACAACTGCAACCACTTCTTGAAGTCCTGCAAGCTAAAGACACGCTTCGTAGCAAGCTGGAGAAAGGTGGCTGTGGCGAAGAGGGCGTTCGGAATGCGGATGTGAGGAAGTTGGTACAGCAGGTGTCGGATTCATTATGCTAGCATGTACGAGAGGATTTTACAAGTGTACCGGTAGTTGTATGTATTCTTCGTGTAGTAAGTTACTGATGGACAGTATGGTGTTGACCTTTACCTGACCGGGTGGCTCGGTTTAGACTGAGTTCTGACCCCGAGGCCGACTGAGATGGGCGGACCCGGATGCATTCCCCACACACTCCGAGCCTTCTCCCCGCTCTGCTATCCTCGCTCTTCACTCCGACGAGCAAATGCTTTGTCGATGAGCTCGTCGTAAGCAAACGATCTGCAGAGCACCGGCTATAATTATATCACATGGATGGATGAAACCAGTGCGGGGTTGACCGGCACCGGTCCGCTTCCAGAGCAACCCAGTACAAATACTCCAGATCGCGTTCTGCTCTCCGTAAATTCACTCCCCATCGCCGACGCCCTTCCGCTCCATTCAGTCCACAGGTCGGTGGCTGGCCCTGGAACAAACGATTGAGGCCCATACCTCGCCTCGTTTTCTCTGAACGACACGTTGGACGTCCTCTCTAACTCCGGCTAGATATACGACTACAAGGACCAGCCATCCCGGAACTGCTCGAGGACCCCCACACCTCTCTTGCACTCCGATTTGTGGTTCATCTGCATTCTCAGCAAGATCCCACCTGGTATGCTTCGATTGTCGTCAAGAAGATCCGCCGGTGTTTCGCGTTCACTTCAGTTGTCGGTACGTGCTCTATTCAGCTCTGAAGTTGCTCCTCGCGTCATTGTTCAGTCGCATCGCTCTGGGAGGCGGAGATGGATTAGGGGTGACATACGGAGTTCTGAACACAGTGGATAACGTGTTTGGAGGAGATTGGAGAAGGGGGACAGCTGGACGCGTTATTTTTGCCCGACGGCGCCAGCACGGAACCCCGCCCCCAGTGCACCCAAGCAGACCTCTCTGCAGGATACATTCCTATCGCTCATTTGTGTCTTTCTACAGTCTCAAAAATCCCTCATGTCACCAGCTCGAACGATGCGGTCGTCTGCGCCCAGGCGCAATGACGTCCCGCCAGGCTACACTGCCGATCCCAGCCAAGGACCTATGCTCCGCTACGAAGCTTCCCTCCCTCGTCTACCCGTTCCCGCGCTCTCCTCCACCGCAGCGAAGTACCTCGAGTCCGTGCAACCACACTTGACCGCGGAAGAATTTGCCACGACGCGTCAGGTCGTCGAGAAGTTCTTGCAGTCGGACCAGTCGAAGCAGCTGCAGGAACGGTTGCAGCAGCGCGCGGCGGACCCAAATAACAAGAGCTGGTTGGCGGAATGGTGGAACGATGCGGCGTACATGGGGTATAGAGACACGGTGGTGGTGAACGTGAGCTATTACTACGTTCATGTGGACGACAAGACTGGGCCCAGTCAAGCGAAGAGGGCCGCTACACTACTAAAGGCGATGCTACCGTTCAGAGCTTTGGTTGAGAGGTGCGTCCTGAGGTGATGTTACCTGAACGGATTCTGATACCTACGTGAATTGCTTTAGCAAGCAGCTCGAGCCAGAGAAAGTACGCGGCGCGCCATTAGCAATGAGCTCCTACGAGTACCTGTAAGTATTTATATGGTGTAGTTTCTACGACTCAACAGGTCTGACAATTTCGTATAGCTTCCACTCATCTCGCTATCCTGTCAAACCATCTGACACAGCACGCAAATTCGATCCTTCAACTCACAATCACGTTGTCTTCGTAAGGAAGAACAAGTTCTTCAAGGTCCCGCTCGTCAACGCGGAAGGTCGGGAACTGAGCGCGGCCGAGTTGGAGGTGCAAATTGAGAAGGTCATCAAGCTAGCAGGGAAGACCAGTGCGGTACCCGTGGGCGCGCTGACCAGTGATAACCGTGATACTTGGGCACAGGTCAGTTGGTCTTACGCGTTGATTATGTCCTTGTACTTAAGGAAATTCGTCAGACCCGTGCTGAGTTGGTTGCAGCATCTCCGGCCAATGCCAAGTCGTTGGAGGACATCGAGTGCGCCATGATCATCGTATGTCTGGATGACTACTCGCCTGTCACTCGCGAACAGACAAGCTGGGGCTGCTGGGTCGGCGACGGTAAGAATCGCTTCTACGACAAGCACCAACGTGCGTGAATTTGACCATTTGTTTACCTCTCCTTCCGCTGAAATAAGACTATGTAGTGATCGTATACGAGAACGGGAAGTCTGGCTTCCTGGGCGAGCACTCGTGTATGGACGGTACTCCTACCCTTCGTATGACCGAGTTCATGATGGGGTCGCTGGCGCACAACAAGGCCAACTTGGGACCGGAACGCACGCCGTCGACGGGAAGCGACCTGCCAGCACCAACAGAACTTCCTTTCGCGCTCGACGTCAAGACGGAGCGCAACATCAAAGCTTCGGAGCAGGAATTCGAGAAGCTTGTCGGCGCGCATGATATGGAGGTCAGTCTTCGAACAGATCGTGTTGCCATTCTCAGATACTGACGTCCACTTGCAGGTCCTTCATTACGAAGGGTATGGCAAGGAGTACATCAAGAAGTTCAAAGCGTCGCCGGACGCCTGGGCTCAGCTGACCAAGCAGCTTGCGTTCCACAAGATGTTTGGTCGTCCCGGTGTATGCTACGAGAGTGCGCAGACTCGTAAATACCAGCTTGGTCGCACGGAGGTCATCCGCAGCGCGAGCAACGAGAGCAAAGCGTTCGCTGAAGCTATGCTGGATCCCAAACAGACTGTACGTTCTCTCACCTTCGCTCTACGGATTGATTCCTAACTTCGTTCTCTTCAGGACACTCACCGTGCTACGCTCTTCCGCCGTGCCGTCGCTCGCCACTTGCAGTATGCAGCGTGGGCCGCAGACGGCCAAGGTGTCGATCGCCATCTCTTCGGTCTGAAGAAGATGCTGAAAGACGGCGAGCCCGTCCCGGCAATCTACTCAGACCCAGCATTCTCGCGTACAAACCACTGGGAACTCTCTACCTCCAACCTGTCCTCGCAATACCTCGACGGCTGGGGCTACGGCGAGGTCGTCCCTGACGGGTACGGGCTCTCGTACTCGATTGGTGACAACTACATTCGATGGACGATCACGAGTGTGAAGCGGCGGACGGCGGAGCTGAAGCATTATATTGCGGAGGCGGCCACGGAGATCAAGGAGATGATGGAGAGGGCTGCTGCTGCTGCTGCTTCCACGGAAGAAGGCGCAAAAGCCAAGTTGTAGGCCTTTGTGGATGGTAGTATTTATGGAGGCGAACGTGTGTATCTCGTTGGGTGCTGTGCTTCTGGTTAATCTGGTTACTGGAAATTTCAAGCTGTATTGCTCTAGATCTGCAGGTATGAGTGTGGCGTGCTCACTGCTCAACGAGTCTCGACTCTCGGTCCCGCTCGTTCCTGCTCCACATCAAGTGGATGCTCGATCGAGGGTTTGTAGCCAGGCACGCTTTGAACAAGCCAGCTGAATTTGTTTCCGAGAACTTGAAGCAGACACATCTCCGTTGGTTCATCTGTATCCCGGTATATGAACGGGTTCACGATATACATGAATCTATATAAAAAGACGCATTCGCCAGATCTCGCGTTCATCTCCAACACCCTCAACTTTATCTCTCCCGCTCCTTGGGTCTGTGAGACGATCTAGACCAGGCTCCTTCCCATCCGTCCTGGTTCGTTTGAGGGGGATTGATATACGTC